>CM036255.1:34979233-35088745 GCA_020698575.1 Bostrychus sinensis | reverse complement strand
AGGAGGAGATCGTTCTGAAAATCAAGCTTTAACCTCGCCTGTTCGCTTCCCATTCGTGTGTGCCTGGTTTGTCTGGTTTAGTCCTGGTTTAGTCCTGGTTTAGACCTGGTTTAGACCTGGTTTAGTCCTGGTTTAGTCCTGGTTTAGACCTGGTTTAGTCCTGGTTTAGTCCTGGTTTAGACCTGGTTTAGACCTGGTTTAGTCCTGGTTTAGTCCTGGTTTAGACCTGGTTTAGTCCTGGTTTAGTCCTGGTTTAGACCTGGTTTAGACCTGGTTTAGTCCAGGTTTAGTCCTGGTTGAGACCTGGTTTAGTCCAGGTTTAGACCTGGTTTAGTCCTGGTTTAGTCCTGGTTTGGTCCAGGTTTAGACCTGGTTTAGACCTGGTTTAGACCTGGTTTAGTCCTGGTTTAGACCTGGTTTAGTCCTGGTTTAGTCCTGGTTTAGTCCTGGTTGAGACCTGGTTTAGACCTGGTTTAGTCCTGGTTTAGTCCTGGTTTAGTCCAGGTTTAGTCCTGGTTGAGACCTGGTTTAGACCTGGTTTAGACCTGGTTTAGTCCTGGTTTAGTCCTGGTTTAGACCTGGTTTAGTCCTGGTTTAGTCCTGGTTTAGACCTGGTTTAGTCCAGGTTTAGTCCTGGTTGAGACCTGGTTTAGTCCTGGTTTAGTCCTGGTTTAGTCCTGGTTTAGTCCAGGTTTAGTCCTGGTTTAGTCCTGGTTTAGTCCAGGTTTAGTCCTGGTTTAGTCCTGGTTTAGACCTGGTTTAGTCCAGGTTTAGACCTGGTTTAGTCCTGGTTTAGTCCAGGTTTAGTCCTGGTTTAGTCCTGGTTTAGACCTGGTTTAGTCCAGGTTTAGACCTGGTTTAGTCCTGGTTTAGTCCTGGTTTAGACCTGGTTTAGTCCTGGTTTAGTCCAGGTTTAGACCTGGTTTAGACCTGGTTTAGACCTGGTTTAGTCCTGGTTTAGTCCTGCTTTAGTCCAGGTTTAGACCTGGTTTAGACCTGGTTTAGACCTGGTTTAGTCCTGGTTTAGTCCAGGTTTAGACCTGGTTTAGACCTGGTTTAGTCCTGGTTTAGCCCTGGTTTAGACCTGGTTTAGACCTGGTTTAGTCCTGGTTTAGTCCTGGTTTAGTCCTGGTTTAGTCCTGGTTTAGTCCAGGTTTAGTCCTGGTTTAGACCTGGTTTAGTCCAGGTTTAGTCCTGGTTGAGACCTGGTTTAGTCCTGGTTTAATCCTGGTTTAGTCCTGGTTTAGACCTGGTTTAGTCCAGGTTTAGTCCTGGTTGAGACCTGGTTTAGTCCTGGTTTAGTCCTGGTTTAGTCCTGGTTTAGACCTGGTTTAGTCCAGGTTTAGTCCAGGTTTAGTCCTGGTTTAGACCTGGTCTAGACCTGGTTTAGTCCTGGTTTAGACCTGGTTTAGACCTGGTTTAGACCTGGTTTAGTCCTGGTTTAGTCCTGGTTTAGTCCTGGTTGAGACCTGGTTTAGTCCTGGTTTAGTCCAGGTTTAGACCTGGTTTAGACCTGGTTTAGACCTGCTTTAGTCCTGGTTTAGACCTGGTTTAGACCTGGTTTAGACCTGGTTTAGTCCAGGTTTAGTCCAGGTTTAGACCTGGTTTAGACATGGTTTAGACCTGCTTTAGTCCTGGTTTAGACCTGGTTTAGACCTGGTTTAGTCCTGGTTTAGACCTGGTTTAGACCTGGTTTAGTCCTGGTTTAGTCCTGGTTTAGTCCAGGTTTAGACCTGGTTGAGACCTGGTTTAGTCCTGGTTTAGACCTGGTTTAGTCCTGGTTTAGACCTGGTTTAGTCCTGGTTTAGTCCTGGTTGAGACCTGGTTTAGACCTGGTTTAGTCCTGGTTTAGTCCTGGTTTAGTCCAGGTTTAGTCCTGGTTTAGTCCTGGTTTAGACCTGGTTTAGACCTGGTTTAGTCCTGGTTTAGACCTGGTTTAGACCAGGTTTAGTCTTGGTTTAGACCTGGTTTAGTCCTGGTTTAGTCCTGGTTTAGACCTGGTTTAGACCTGGTTTAGTCCTGGTTTAGACCTGGTTTAGACCAGGTTTAGTCCTGGTTTAGTCCTGGTTTAGACCTGGTTTAGACCTGGTTTAGACCTGGTTTAGTCCTGGTTTAGACCTGGTTTAGTCCTGGTTTAGACCTGGTTTAGTCCTGGTTTAGACCTGGGTTAGACCTGGTTTAGTCCAGGTTTAGACCTGGTTTAGACCTGGTTTAGTCCTGGTTTAGACCTGGTTTAGTCCTGGTTTAGACCTGGTTTAGACCTGGTTTAGTCCTGGTTTAGTCCTGGTTTAGACCTGGTTTAGACCTGGTTTAGTCCTGGTTTAGACCTGGTTTAGTCCTGGTTTAGACCTGGTTTAGTCCTGGTTTAGTCCTGATTTAGACCTGGGTTAGACCTGGTTTAGTCCTGGTTTAGTCCTGGTTTAGACCTGGTTTAGTCCTGGTTTAGACCTGGTTTAGTCCTGGTTTAGACCTGGTTTAGACCTGGTTTAGTCCTGGTTTAGTCCTGGTTTAGACCTGGTTTAGTCCTGGTTTAGACCTGGTTTAGTCCTGGTTTAGACCTGGTTTAGACCTGGTTTAGACCTGGTTTAGTCCTGGTTTAGACCTGGTTTAGTCCTGGTTTAGACCTGGTTTAGACCTGGTTTAGTCCTGGTTTAGTCCTGGTTTAGACCTGGTTTAGTCCTGGTTTAGACCTGGTTTAGTCCTGGTTTAGACCTGGTTTAGTCCTGGTTTAGTCCAGGTTTAGACCTGGTTTAGACCTGGTTTAGACCTGGTTTAGTCCTGGTTTAGTCCTGGTTTAGTCCTGGTTTAGACCTGGTTTAGACCTGGTTTAGACCAGGTTTAGTCTTGGTTTAGACCTGGTTTAGTCCTGGTTTAGTCCTGGTTTAGACCTGGTTTAGACCTGGTTTAGTCCTGGTTTAGTCCTGGTTTAGTCCTGGTTTAGACCTGGTTTAGACCTGGTTTAGACCTGGTTTAGTCCTGGTTTAGTCCTGGTTTAGTCCTGGTTTAGACCTGGTTTAGTCCTGGTTTAGACCTGGGTTAGACCTGGTTTAGTCCAGGTTTAGACCTGGTTTAGACCTGGTTTAGTCCTGGTTTAGACCTGGTTTAGTCCTGGTTTAGACCTGGTTTAGACCTGGTTTAGTCCTGGTTTAGTCCTGGTTTAGACCTGGTTTAGACCTGGTTTAGTCCTGGTTTAGACCTGGTTTAGTCCTGGTTTAGACCTGGTTTAGTCCTGGTTTAGTCCTGATTTAGACCTGGGTTAGACCTGGTTTAGTCCTGGTTTAGTCCTGGTTTAGACCTGGTTTAGTCCTGGTTTAGACCTGGTTTAGTCCTGGTTTAGACCTGGTTTAGACCTGGTTTAGTCCTGGTTTAGTCCTGGTTTAGACCTGGTTTAGTCCTGGTTTAGACCTGGTTTAGTCCTGGTTTAGACCTGGTTTAGACCTGGTTTAGACCTGGTTTAGTCCTGGTTTAGACCTGGTTTAGTCCTGGTTTAGACCTGGTTTAGACCTGGTTTAGTCCTGGTTTAGTCCTGGTTTAGACCTGGTTTAGTCCTGGTTTAGACCTGGTTTAGTCCTGGTTTAGACCTGGTTTAGTCCTGGTTTAGTCCAGGTTTAGACCTGGTTTAGACCTGGTTTAGACCTGGTTTAGTCCTGGTTTAGTCCTGGTTTAGTCCTGGTTTAGACCTGGTTTAGACCTGGTTTAGACCAGGTTTAGTCTTGGTTTAGACCTGGTTTAGTCCTGGTTTAGTCCTGGTTTAGACCTGGTTTAGACCTGGTTTAGTCCTGGTTTAGTCCTGACTTCCATTAAAATCAGATCTGAAGTTGTTTATAAGAAATTTATGCAAAAAAGAAGCTGGTTTTATTTCATTTATTGCAGTTTTTGAGTGAGTTTATTTTAGTTTTTTAATCTAAGTTTGCAACATTTGTGATTAAACACAGGAGCAGGACCAGGACCAGGACCAGGACCAGGACCAGGACCAGGACCAAGACCAGGACCAGGACCAGGACCAGGACCAGGACCAGGACCAAGACCAGGACCATGACCAGGACCAGGACACGTCTCATTTGTTCTGACTGAGCAGGACCTTTTCTCTCTGAGGGACAGTGGCAGAGTGGTTAGCCCCCTGTCTCTGAGTGAGGAGGTTGTGGGTTAGACTCCTGTCTCTGAGTGAGGAGGTTGTGGGTTAGACTCCTGTCTCTGAGTGAGGAGGTTGTGGGTTAGACTCCAGGTCTCTGAGTGAGGAGGTTGTGGGTTAGACTCCAGGTCTCTGTGAGGAGATGGAAAATATTTTTTCCTGTGACTCTGTTTTATTCATGAGATTAATTATTCAGATGTTTACACCACATCCACCTCACAGAGACAGGACCAGGACCAGGACCAGGACCAGGACCAAGACCAGGACCAGTACCAGGACCAGGACCAGGACCAGGACCAAGACCAGGACTACAGGGATTACATTCAGACCGGGTTTAGACTGGGTATAGACAAGTTTTGGACTTGGTTTGGACAAGGTAAATACTGAAGTTCTTGTCTCTACAGCAGAGTCTCAGACTAAACCAGGTCTAAACCAGGTCTAAACCAGGTCTAAACCAGGACTAAACCAGGACTAAACCAGGTCTAAACCAGGACTAAACCAGGACTAAACCAGGTCTAAACCAGGTCTAAACCAGGTCTAAACCAGGACTAAACCAGGACTAAACCAGGTCTAAACCAGGTCTAAACCAGGACTAAACCAGGTCTAAACCAGGTCTAAACCAGGTCTAAACCAGGACTAAACCAGGACTAAACCAGGACTAAACCAGGATTAAACCAGGTCTAAACCAGGACTAAACCGGGTCTAAACCGGGTCTAAACCGGGTCTAAACCAGGACTAAACCAGGACTAAACCAGGTCTAAACCAGGACTAAACCAGGTCTAAACCAGGTCTAAACCAGGACTAAACCAGGACTAAACCAGGTCTAAACCAGGTCTAAACCAGGTCTAAACCAGGACTAAACCAGGTCTAAACCAGGTCTAAACCAGGACTAAACCAGGACTAAACCAGGTCTAAACCAGGTCTAAACCAGGTCTAAACCAGGTCTAAACCAGGACTAAACCAGGTCTAAACCAGGACTAAACCAGGACTAAACCAGGTCTAAACCAGGTCTAAACCAGGTCTAAACCAGGACTAAACCAGGACTAAACCAGGTCTAAACCAGGTCTAAACCAGGTCTAAACCAGGACTAAACCAGGACTAAACCAGGTCTAAACCAGGTCTAAACCAGGACTAAACCAGGTCTAAACCAGGTCTAAACCAGGTCTAAACCAGGACTAAACCAGGACTAAACCAGGACTAAACCAGGACTAAACCAGGATTAAACCAGGTCTAAACCAGGACTAAACCGGGTCTAAACCGGGTCTAAACCGGGTCTAAACCAGGACTAAACCAGGACTAAACCAGGTCTAAACCAGGACTAAACCAGGTCTAAACCAGGTCTAAACCAGGACTAAACCAGGACTAAACCAGGTCTAAACCAGGTCTAAACCAGGTCTAAACCAGGACTAAACCAGGTCTAAACCAGGTCTAAACCAGGACTAAACCAGGACTAAACCAGGTCTAAACCAGGTCTAAACCAGGTCTAAACCAGGTCTAAACCAGGACTAAACCAGGTCTAAACCAGGACTAAACCAGGACTAAACCAGGTCTAAACCAGGTCTAAACCAGGTCTAAACCAGGACTAAACCAGGACTAAACCAGGTCTAAACCAGGTCTAAACCAGGTCTAAACCAGGACTAAACCAGGACTAAACCAGGTCTAAACCAGGTCTAAACCAGGACTAAACCAGGTCTAAACCAGGTCTAAACCAGGTCTAAACCAGGACTAAACCAGGACTAAACCAGGACTAAACCAGGACTAAACCAGGATTAAACCAGGTCTAAACCAGGACTAAACCGGGTGTAAACCGGGTCTAAACCGGGTCTAAACCAGGACTAAACCAGGACTAAACCAGGTCTAAACCAGGACTAAACCAGGTCTAAACCAGGTCTAAACCAGGACTAAACCAGGACTAAACCAGGTCTAAACCAGGTCTAAACCAGGTCTAAACCAGGACTAAACCAGGTCTAAACCAGGTCTAAAGCAGGACTAAACCAGGACTAAACCAGGTCTAAACCAGGTCTAAACCAGGTCTAAACCAGGTCTAAACCAGGTCTAAAACAGGACTAAACCAGGACTAAACCAGGTCTAAACCAGGACTAAACCAGGACTAAACCAGGTCTAAACCAGGTCTAAACCAGGACTAAACCAGGACTAAACCAGGTCTAAACCAGGTCTAAACCAGGACTAAACCAGGACTAAACCAGGTCTAAACCAGGTCTAAACCAGGACTAAACCAGGTCTAAACCAGGACTAAACCAGGACTAAACCAGGTCTAAACCAGGTCTAAACCAGGTCTAAACCAGGACTAAACCAGGACTAAACCAGGTCTAAACCAGGTCTAAACCAGGACTAAACCAGGTCTAAACCAGGTCTAAACCAGGACTAAACCAGGACTAAACCAGGACTAAACCAGGATTAAACCAGGTCTAAACCAGGACTAAACCGGGTCTAAACCGGGTCTAAACCGGGTCTAAACCAGGACTAAACCAGGACTAAACCAGGTCTAAACCAGGACTAAACCAGGTCTAAACCAGGTCTAAACCAGGACTAAACCAGGACTAAACCAGGTCTAAACCAGGTCTAAACCAGGTCTAAACCAGGACTAAACCAGGTCTAAACCAGGTCTAAACCAGGACTAAACCAGGACTAAACCAGGTCTAAACCAGGTCTAAACCAGGTCTAAACCAGGTCTAAACTAGGACTAAACCAGAACTAAACCAGGTCTTAACTGTAATATTAAAAATAAGGCAAAATTGTATTTTTTAGTTTTATTTTTTGTAATGTATACAGTATAGCACTGTTAAAAAAATTGAGTCCTGTGTTTATTACAGTTTAACACCTTTTCAAAAGATAATAACTTTTAACTAAAACTAAATTTTAACTAAATTTTACAGTAAATGTTGATTAAAACATAAGTCACAAACTAAAATATACATTAATCTATTTTTTTGAAAGATAATAACTTTATTTTGCAGTAAATAATAATAAAAACTCAAGTTAAAAACTGTAAAAACAACATTTGTGATAAAATTATACTGTAAAATGAAATACAGGCCTCTTGTAGTTTTTACGGTAGAATTCTGGCGACCACAGCTGCCAATTTTTTACCGTAAAATTTACAGATTTTTTTTTTTACAGTGTAGTATTTAGGGTGAGGCATGAGTTTTGTAGCCATTTAGCAATTTTATCAAGTGCTAATAAGAGCTTCTCGGCCACTTCAGTCACATTTCTCCCATGGGTGCAGAACTGTGTCATCGTGTTTGTTGTGTGGCTGCTGCAGGACCAGGGACAAATCCATCAAGATTTAAAATAAAATCATTAAAACGACTGCAGTCAGAAAACTCCAACCTGACCTCACATCCGTCTCACAGCTGGGAATAAAAATACAAATTACTCTGAAGAATACTACAGATTCTTTTCTTGTGCTTGCATGAAGAGGAAAAAAACATCACCAGATATTTTCCCTGAAAAGCAAAGACTAAAACATAAATAAATAAAAATCTGGGGACGCTCCAGAATCTGAGAAGCTTCAGTTTAAAAACAAACAAACAAAAAAAACAAAACAAAACATTGGCAGATTTGTGCGGTGTTCTTCAGGAGAGAAAGTTCAGCAGCAGAGCATCATGGGAACTCCACACCTGGCAACCAGAACTGGACCAGGACTAAACAAGGACTGGACTAAATCTGTAGACCTGGTTTAGTCCTGGTTTAGACCTGGTTTAGACCTGGTTTAGTCCTGGTTTAGTCCTGGTTTAGACCTGGTTTAGTCCAGGTTTAGACCTGGTTTAGTCCTGGTTTAGACCTGGTTTAGACCTGGTTTAGTCCTAGTTTAGACCTGGTTTAGACCTGGTTTAGACCTGGTTTAGTCCTGGTTTAGTCCTGGTTTAGACCTGGTTTAGTCCAGGTTTAGACCTGGTTTAGTCCTGGTTTAGACCTGGTTTAGACCTGGTTTAGTCCTGGTTTAGTCCTGGTTTAGACCTGGTTTAGTCCTGGTTTAGTCCTGGTTTAGACCTGGTTTAGTCCTGGTTTAGTCCTGGTTTAGACCTGGTTTAGTCCTGGTTTAGTCCTGGTTTAGACCTGGTTTAGTCCAGGTTTAGACCTGGTTTAGACCTGGTTTAGACCTGGTTTAGTCCTGGTTTAGACCTGGTTTAGTCCTGGTTTAGACCTAGTTTAGTCCTGGTTTAGTCCTGGTTTAGTCCTGGTTTGGTCCTGGTTTAGACCTGGTTTAGACCTGGTTTAGTCCTGGTTTAGTCCTGGTTTAGACCTGGTTTAGTCCTGGTTTAGACCTGGTTTAGTCCTGGTTTAGACCAGGTTTAGTCCTGGTTTAGTCCTGGTTTAGTCCTGGTTTAGACCTGGTTTAGACCTGGTTTAGTCCTGGTTTAGTCCTGGTTTAGACCTGGTTTAGACCTGGTTTAGACCTGGTTTAGTCCTGGTTTAGACCTGGTTTAGTCCTGGTTTAGTCCTGGTTTAGACCAGGTTTAGTCCTGGTTTAGTCCTGGTTTAGTCCTGGTTTAGACCTGGTTTAGACCTGGTTTAGACCTGGTTTAGTCCTGGTTTAGACCAGGTTTAGTCCTGGTTTAGTCCTGGTTTAGTCCTGGTTTAGACCTGGTTTACACCTGGTTTAGACCTGGTTTAGTCCTGGTTTAGTCCTGGTTTAGTCCTGGTTTAGACCAGGTTTAGTCTTGGTTTAGACCTGGGTTAGACCTGGTTTAGACCTGGTTTAGTCCTGGTTTAGACCTGGTTTAGTCCTGGTTTAGACCAGGTTTAGTCTTGGTTTAGACCTGGGTTAGACCTGGTTTAGACCTGGTTTAGTCCTGGTTTAGACCTGGTTTAGTCCTGGTTTAGACCTGGTTTAGTCCTGGTTTAGTCCTGGTTTAGACCTGGTTTAGTCCTGGTTTAGTCCTGGTTTAGACCTGGTTTAGACCTGGTTTAGTCCTGGTTTAGTCCTGGTTTAGTCCTGGTTTAGACCTGGTTTAGTCCTGGTTTAGTCCTGGTTTAGTCCTGGTTTAGACCAGGTTTAGTCTTGGTTTAGACCTGGGTTAGACCTGGTTTAGACCTGGTTTAGTCCTGGTTTAGACCTGGTTTAGTCCTGGTTTAGACCAGGTTTAGTCTTGGTTTAGACCTGGGTTAGACCTGGTTTAGTCCTGGTTTAGACCTGGTTTAGTCCTGGTTTAGTCCTGGTTTAGACCTGGTTTAGTCCTGGTTTAGTCCTGGTTTAGTCCTGGTTTGTCCTGGTTTAGTCCTGGTTTAGACCTGGTTTAGTCTTGGTTTAGACCTGGTTTAGACCTGGTTTAGACCTGGTTTAGACCTGGTTTAGTCCTGGTTTAGACCTGGTTTAGTCCTGGTTTAGACCAGGTTTAGTCCTGGTTTAGTCCTGGTTTAGACCTGGGTTAGACCTGGTTTAGTCCTGGTTTAGTCCTGGTTTAGACCTGGTTTAGACCTGGTTTAGTCCTGGTTTAGTCCTGGTTTAGTCCTGGTTTAGACCTGGTTTAGTCCTGGTTTAGTCCTGGTTTAGACCTGGTTTAGACCTGGTTTAGTCCTGGTTTAGTCCTGGTTTAGACCTGGTTTAGTCCTGGTTTAGTCCTGGTTTAGACCTGGTTTAGACCTGGTTTAGTCCTGGTTTAGTCCTGGTTTAGACCTGGTTTAGACCTGGTTTAGTCCTGGTTTAGACCTGGTTTAGACCTGGTTTAGTCCTGGTTTAGTCCTGGTTTAGTCCTGGTTTAGACCTGGTTTAGTCCTGGTTTAGACCAGGTTTAGTCTTGGTTTAGACCTGAGTTAGACCTGGTTTAGACCTGGTTTAGTCCTGGTTTAGACCTGGTTTAGTCCTGGTTTAGACCTGGTTTAGTCCTGGTTTAGACCAGGTTTAGTCTTGGTTTAGACCTGGGTTAGACCTGGTTTAGTCCTGGTTTAGACCTGGTTTAGACCTGGTTTAGTCCTGGTTTAGTCCTGGTTTAGACCTGGTTTAGTCCTGGTTTAGTCCTGGTTTAGTCCTGGTTTAGTCTTGGTTTAGACCTGGTTTAGTCCTGGTTTAGACCTGGTTTAGTCCTGGTTTAGACCTGGTTTAGTCCTGGTTTAGACCAGGTTTAGTCTTGGTTTAGACCTGGGTTAGACCTGGTTTAGTCCTTGTTTAGACCTGGTTTAGACCTGGTTTAGACCTGGTTTAGACCTGGTTTAGTCCTGGTTCAGACCTGGTTTAGACCTGGTTTAGACCTGGTTTAGACCTGGTTTAGACCTGGTTTAGTCCTGGTTTAGTCCTGGTTTAGACCAGGTTTAGTCTTGGTTTAGACCTGGGTTAGACCTGGTTTAGTCCTGGTTTAGACCTGGTTTAGACCTGGTTTAGTCCTGGTTTAGTCCTGGTTTAGACCTGGTTTAGTCCTGATTTAGTCCTGGTTTAGTCCTGGTTTAGACCTGGGTTAGACCTGGTTTAGTCCTGGTTTAGACCTGGTTTAGACCTGGTTTAGTCCTGGTTTAGTCCTGGTTTAGACCTGGTTTAGTCCTGGTTTAGACCTGGTTTAGACCTGGTTTAGTCCTGGTTTAGTCCTGGTTTAGACCTGGTTTAGTCCTGATTTAGTCCTGGTTTAGACCTGGTTTAGTCCTGGTTTAGACCTGGTTTAGACCTGGTTTAGTCCTGGTTTAGTCCTGGTTTAGACCTGGTTTAGTCCTGATTTAGTCCTGGTTTAGTCCTGGTTTAGACCTGGTTTAGTCCTGGTTTAGACCTGGTTTAGACCTGGTTTAGTCCTGGTTTAGACCTGGTTTAGTCCTGGTTTAGACCTGGTTTAGTCCTGGTTTAGTCCTGGTTTAGTCCTGGTTTAGACCTGGTTTAGTCCTGGTTTAGACCTGGTTTAGACCAGGTTTAGTCTTGGTTTAGTCCTGGTTGAGACCTGGTTTAGTCTTGGTTTAGACCTGGTTTAGACCTGGTTTAGTCCTGGTTTAGACCTGGTTTAGTCCTGGTTTAGTCCTGGTTTAGACCTGGTTTAGTCCTGGTTTAGTCCTGGTTTAGTCCTGGTTTAGACCTGGTTTAGTCCTGGTTTAGTCCTGGTTTAGTCCTGGTTTAGACCTGGTTTAGTCCTGGTTTAGTCCTGGTTTAGACCTGGTTTAGTCCTGGTTTAGTCCTGGTTTAGACCTGGTTTAGTCCTGGTTTAGTCCTGGTTTAGACCTGGTTTAGTCCAGGTTTAGACCTGGTTTAGACCTGGTTTAGACCTGGCTTAGTCCTGGTTTAGACCTGGTTTAGACCTGGTTTAGACCTGGCTTAGTCCTGGTTTAGTCCTGGTTTAGACCTGGTTTAGACCTGGTTTAGACCTGGCTTAGTCCTGGTTTAGTCCTGGTTTAGACCTGGTTTAGACCTGGCTTAGTCCTGGTTTAGTCCTGGTTTAGACCTGGTTTAGACCTGGCTTAGTCCTGGTTTAGACCTGGTTTAGTCCTGGTTTAGTCCTGGTTTAGACCTGGTTTAGTCCTGGTTTAGTCCTGGTTTAGACCTGGTTTAGTCCTGGTTTAGACCTGGCTTAGTCCTGGTTTAGACCTGGTTTAGTCCTGATTTAGTCCTGGTTTAGTCCTGGTTTAGACCTGGTTTAGTCCTGGTTTAGACCTGGTTTAGACCTGGTTTAGTCCTGGTTTAGACCTGGTTTAGTCCTGGTTTAGACCTGGTTTAGTCCTGGTTTAGTCCTGGTTTAGTCCTGGTTTAGACCTGGTTTAGTCCTGGTTTAGACCTGGTTTAGACCAGGTTTAGTCTTGGTTTAGTCCTGGTTGAGACCTGGTTTAGTCTTGGTTTAGACCTGGTTTAGACCTGGTTTAGTCCTGGTTTAGACCTGGTTTAGTCCTGGTTTAGTCCTGGTTTAGACCTGGTTTAGTCCTGGTTTAGTCCTGGTTTAGTCCTGGTTTAGACCTGGTTTAGTCCTGGTTTAGTCCTGGTTTAGTCCTGGTTTAGACCTGGTTTAGTCCTGGTTTAGTCCTGGTTTAGACCTGGTTTAGTCCTGGTTTAGTCCTGGTTTAGACCTGGTTTAGTCCTGGTTTAGTCCTGGTTTAGACCTGGTTTAGTCCAGGTTTAGACCTGGTTTAGACCTGGTTTAGACCTGGCTTAGTCCTGGTTTAGACCTGGTTTAGACCTGGTTTAGACCTGGCTTAGTCCTGGTTTAGTCCTGGTTTAGACCTGGTTTAGACCTGGTTTAGACCTGGCTTAGTCCTGGTTTAGTCCTGGTTTAGACCTGGTTTAGACCTGGCTTAGTCCTGGTTTAGTCCTGGTTTAGACCTGGTTTAGACCTGGCTTAGTCCTGGTTTAGACCTGGTTTAGTCCTGGTTTAGTCCTGGTTTAGACCTGGTTTAGTCCTGGTTTAGTCCTGGTTTAGACCTGGTTTAGTCCTGGTTTAGACCTGGCTTAGTCCTGGTTTAGACCTGGTTTAGTCCTGGTTTAGTCCTGGTTTAGACCTGGTTTAGTCCTGGTTTAGACCTGGTTTAGTCCTGGTTTAGTCCTGGTTTAGTCCTGGTTTAGTCCTGGTTTAGACCTGGTTTAGTCCTGGTTTAGACCTGGTTTAGTCCTGGTTTAGTCCTGGTTTAGTCCTGGTTTAGACCTGGTTTAGTCCTGGTTTAGACCTGGTTTAGTCCTGGTTTAGACCTGGTTTAGTCCTGGTTTAGTCCTGGTTTAGTCCTGGTTTAGTCCTGGTTTAGACCTGGTTTAGTCCTGGTTTAGACCTGGTTTAGACCAGGTTTAGTCTTGGTTTAGTCCTGGTTGAGACCTGGTTTAGTCTTGGTTTAGACCTGGTTTAGACCTGGTTTAGTCCTGGTTTAGACCTGGTTTAGTCCTGGTTTAGTCCTGGTTTAGACCTGGTTTAGTCCTGGTTTAGTCCTGGTTTAGTCCTGGTTTAGACCTGGTTTAGTCCTGGTTTAGTCCTGGTTTAGTCCTGGTTTAGACCTGGTTTAGTCCTGGTTTAGTCCTGGTTTAGACCTGGTTTAGTCCTGGTTTAGTCCTGGTTTAGACCTGGTTTAGTCCTGGTTTAGTCCTGGTTTAGACCTGGTTTAGTCCAGGTTTAGACCTGGTTTAGACCTGGTTTAGACCTGGTTTAGTCCTGGTTTAGACCTGGTTTAGTCCTGGTTTAGACCTGGTTTAGTCCTGGTTTAGTACCTGGTTTAGACCAGGTTTAGTCCTGGTTTAGTCCTGGTTGAGACCTGGTTTAGTCTTGGTTTAGACCTGGTTTAGACCTGGTTTAGTCCTGGTTTAGACCTGGTTTAGTACCTGGTTTAGTCCTGGTTTAGACCTGGTTTAGTCCTGGTTTAGTCCTGGTTTAGTCCTGGTTTAGACCTGGTTTAGTCCTGGTTTAGTCCTGGTTTAGTACCTGGTTTAGTACCTGGTTTAGTCCTGGTTTAGTCCTGGTTTAGACCTGGTTTAGTCCTGGTTTAGTCCTGGTTTAGACCTGGTTTAGTCCTGGTTTAGTCCTGGTTTAGACCTGGTTTAGTCCAGGTTTAGTACCTGGTTTAGACCTGGTTTAGACCTGGCTTAGTCCTGGTTTAGACCTGGTTTAGACCTGGTTTAGACCTGGCTTAGTCCTGGTTTAGTCCTGGTTTAGTCCTGGTTTAGTCCTGGTTTAGACCTGGTTTAGTCCTGGTTTAGACCTGGTTTAGTCCTGGTTTAGTCCTGGTTTAGACCTGGTTTAGTCCTGGTTTAGACCTGGTTTAGTCCTGGTTTAGTCCTGGTTTAGTCCTGGTTTAGTCCTGGTTTAGACCTGGTTTAGTCCTGGTTTAGACCTGGTTTAGTCCTGGTTTAGTCCTGGTTTAGACCTGGCTTAGTCCTGGTTTAGACCTGGTTTATTTTGGGACAGCTCAGTGTGTTCCACAGACAGAGCTGCAGTGAAGGATGCTGGGAAACCGAGGGATGGGGGGCGGTGCTGATGCTGCGTTTCCTGGAGACGGTCGCCACGGCAGCGGCAGCATCGACCTCTGAGTGTCCTTCTGCTGTTTACTCTCAGTCACACTGGGCCTGGACCGGGACCGGGACCAGGACCCGGTCTGGAACCAGGTCCTGGTCCTGGTCCTGGTCCAGGTCCTGGTCCGAGGGGTGTAAGGTCTGGTCCCGGGACAGGCTCCGCACACAGCAGAGAGTTACTGAGTTCATCCTGGTTATGATCTGGTTTTAGTTTTCTGGTTTTGTGTTTGTGCTGCAGATTGCTCAGACTTTCTTTAGTTTTTTCTTAAAAGTTGTAAAAATGTCTCTGATCACCGCCTGCACCACTTTTTTCCCCAAATATATTTAATTAGTTCCAGTGCCATAATAAGCACAGTGTCTCTCCTTACAGTTACAGAGCCATTTGTCTCCAGGCAGACTTCGACTTTGCTAACGCTAAACATGCTAATGCTATGCTAATGCTATGCTAATGCCGCCTCGTTAGCTTCATTCGGCTCATTATCGCAGAGTCGTTTATTAAAACAGAGAGCAGCTCTGTCGCCGGGCAGATTCAGGAGAATAATAAGTCTCCTGTGGTTTATTACAGAGGCCTTTAAAATCAAAATGCGGTGGAGCCGAGCGTTTTGAGGCCTAAGAAACTCAGCGCCAGAGAATACAGGATTAACTCAAACAGAACACAGCTCCAGGTCTGTTTCTGATGAGGAACAACGTTAGAACCTGGAGACAGAGGAGGAGGAGGACTCTGGCTAATGTTTGAGACTCAAGACCCGGACTCCTCTAACAGACCAGGACTTGGGACCTCAGCTCGGACTTGTGAATGGACTTGGACTTGGACTCAAAGCCATTCCAAACGAGTCAGAGCTGGGCTCAGTCCCGGCGACTTCACTTCATTTGACCTTGGCTTGAATAGATTTGGACTGAACTCGTATTCTTGCATTTTTTGGGGGAGTAACTTGGACTTGGACCAAGGCTAGACCTCTCAGAACTGGACTCCAGGACTGGCCCTAGACCCAGGATCCTCAGACCCAGTCGGTCTTGTCCCAGAACGGTGAAGTCTGCTGGAGCTGGACCAGAGGACGTCCCAGAGTTTACAGACGTCCCGGCCGAGCGTCTCCTCTGAGAGTAAAGACATCTCTGAGGCGACCTTTAACCTCTGGAGGAACATCTGCAGGTCAGAGGTCAGGGAGGTCCCAGAATGCTTTGGGAACGTGACCTTTTCTGCTTCTGTTTCCTCACAGACAGAAAACACAGCTGCTGTCCCGCCGTGAAACCCACACGAGTCTCCTGAAGCTGGACCGGCTCAGGTCTGGAGTCCAGGTCTGGAGTCCAGGTCTGGTGAGGTCCAGGTCTGGTGAAGTCCAGGTCTGGTGAGGTCCAGGTCTGGTGAGGTCCAGGTCTGGTGAAGTCCAGGTCTGGTGAAGTCCAGGTCTGGTGAGGTCCAGGTCTGGTGAGGTCCAGGTCTGGTGAGGTCCAGGTCTGGTGAAGTCCAGGTCTGGTGAAGTCCAGGTCTGGTGAAGTCCAGGTCTGGTGAAGTCCAGGTCTGGTGAGGTCCAGGTCTGGTGAAGTCCAGGTCTGGTGAAGTCCAGGTCTGGTGAAGTCCAGGTCTGGTGAGGTCCAGGTTTGGTGAGGTCCAGGTCTGGTGAAGTCCAGGTCTGGTGAGGTCCAGGTCTGGTAAGGTCCAGGTCTGGTAAGGTCCAGGTTTGGTGAAGTCCAGGTCTGGTGAGGTCCAGGTTTGGTGAGGTCCAGGTCTGGTGAGGTCCAGGTCTGGTGAAGTCCAGGTCTGGTGAAGTCCAGGTCTGGTGAAGTCCAGGTCTGGTGAGGTCCAGGTCTGGTGAAGTCCAGGTCTGGTGAAGTCCAGGTCTGGTGAGGTCCAGGTCTGGTGAAGTCCAGGTCTGGTGAGGTCCAGGTCTGGTGAGGTCCAGGTCTGGTGAGGTCCAGGTCTGGTGAAGTCCAGGTTTGGTGAAGTCCAGGTCTGGTGAAGTCCAGGTCTGGTGAAGTCCAGGTCTGGTGAGGTCCAGGTCTGGTGAAGTCCAGGTCTGGTGAGGTCCAGGTCTGGTGAGGTCCAGGTCTGGTGAGGTCCAGGTCTGGTGAAGTCCAGGTTTGGTGAGGTCCAGGTCTGGTGAGGTCCAGGTCTGGTGAGGTCCAGGTCTGGTGAAGTCCAGGTTTGGTGAAGTCCAGGTCTGGTGAGGTCCAGGTCTGGTGAGGTCCAGGTCTGGTGAAGTCCAGGTCTGGTGAGGTCCAGGTCTGGTGAAGTCCAGGTCTGGTGAGGTCCAGGTCTGGTGAGGTCCAGGTCTGGTGAAGTCCAGGTCTGGTGAAGTCCAGGTCTGGTGAAGTCCAGGTCTGGTGAGGTCCAGGTCTGGTGAAGTCCAGGTCTGGTGAGGTCCAGGTCTGGTAAGGTCCAGGTCTGGTAAGGTCCAGGTCTGGTGAGGTCCAGGTCTGGTGAAGTCCAGGTCTGGTGAGGTCCAGGTCTGGTTAAGTCCAGGTCTGGTGAGGTCCAGGTCTGGTTAAGTCCAGGTCTGGTGAGGTCCAGGTCTGGTAAGGTCCAGGTTTGGTGAAGTCCAGGTCTGGTGAGGTCCAGGTCTGGTTAAGTCCAGGTCTGGTGAGGTCCAGGTCTGGTGAGGTCCAGGTTTGGTGAAGTCCAGGTCTGGTGAAGTCCAGGTCTGGTGAGGTCCAGGTCTGGTGAAGTCCAGGTCTGGTGAGGTCCAGGTCTGGTAAGGTCCAGGTCTGGTAAGGTCCAGGTCTGGTGAGGTCCAGGTCTGGTGAAGTCCAGGTCTGGTGAGGTCCAGGTCTGGTTAAGTCCAGGTCTGGTGAGGTCCAGGTCTGGTAAGGTCCAGGTCTGGTGAAGTCCAGGTCTGGTAAGGTCCAGGTCTGGTAAGGTCCAGGTCTGGTGAGGTCCAGGTCTGGTAAGGTCCAGGTCTGGTGAGGTCCAGGTCTGGTGAAGTCCAGGTCTGGTGAAGTCCAGGTCTGGTGAAGTCCAGGTCTGGTGAGGTCCAGGTCTGGTTAAGTCCAGGTCTGGTGAGGTCCAGGTCTGGTAAGGTCCAGGTTTGGTGAAGTCCAGGTCTGGTGAAGTCCAGGTTTCACCAAAACAGCAGCAGCCGTCTGAACTCCAAAATTACCCAGAGTTCACAGCGGGTCCTGAGAATCTGGAGCATAAACAGGAAGTACATCTCCTGCTGTTTATGTCTCTGCAGTGTGACCTTTGACCTCTGACCCTGAGGTTCCGTGGTTCTCAGGAGGAGCTTGTGTTTTCCTTTCATTACAGATGAAATGTTTTGTCCACAGCTGGACCTGGGGGACATCTGTGTGGACTCATGTCCCCTCAGAGACAGAGACAGAGTTCGTCTCATGTCCCTGATTCTCTGCAGAAGGATTAAAGCTAAACTGAAACTGCTGAGTGAACACACAAACTGCTTTAGCTCACATGCTAACAACTGTCTATGCTAACTGCTACAGCCGTTAGCTCACATGCTAACAACTGTCTATGCTAACTGCTGCAGCCGTTAGCTCACATGCTAACAACTGTCTATGCTAACTGCTGCAGGCGTTAGCTCACATGCTAACAACTGTCTATGCTAACTGCTGCAGCCGTTAGCTCACATGCTAACAACTGTCTATGCTAACTGCTGCAGGCGTTAGCTCACATGCTAACAACTGTCTATGCTAACTGCTACAGCCGTTAGCTCACATGCTAACAACTGTCTATGCTAACTGCTGCAGGCGTTAGCTCTAATGCTAACAACTGTCTATGCTAACTGCTGCAGGCGTTAGCTCACATGCTAACAACTGTCTATGCTAACTGCTGCAGGCGTTAGCTCACATGCTAACAACTGTCTATGCTAACTGCTGCAGCCGTTAGCTCACATGCTAACAACTGTCTATGCTAACTGCTGCAGGCGTTAGCTCACATGCTAACAACTGTCTATGCTAACTGCTGCAGCTGTTAGCTCACATGCTAACAACTGTCTATGCTAACTGCTGCAGGCGTTAGCTCACATGCTAACAACTGTCTATGCTAACTGCTGCAGCTGTAAGCTCACATGCTAACAACTGTCTATGCTAACTGCTGCAGCTGTTAGCTCACATGCTAACAACTGTCTATGCTAACTGCTGCAGGCATTAGCTCACATGCTAACAACTGTCTATGCTAACTGCTGCAGCTGTTAGTTCACATGCTAACAACTGTCTATGCTAACTGCTGCAGCTGTTAGCTCACATGCTAACAACTGTCTATGCTAACTGCTGCAGCTGTTAGCTCACATGCTAACAACTGCCTATGCTAACTGCTGCAGCTGTTAGCTCACATGCTAACTGCTGCAGCTGTTAGCTCACATGCTAACAACTGTCTATGCTAACTGCTGCAGGCGTTAGCTCACATGCTAACAACTGTCTATGCTAACTGCTGCAGCTGTTAGCTCACATGCTAACAACTGTCTATGCTAACTGCTGCAGGCATTAGCTCACATGCTAACAACTGTCTATGCTAACTGCTGCAGCTGTTAGCTCACATGCTAACAACTGTCTATGCTAACTGCTGCAGCCGTTAGCTCACATGCTAACAACTGTCTATGCTAACTGCTGCAGCCGTTAGCTCACATGCTAACAACTGTCTATGCTAACTGCTGCAGCTGTTAGCTCACATGCTAACAACTGTCTATGCTAACTGCTGCAGCTGTTAGCTCACATGCTAACAACTGTCTATGCTAACTGCTGCAGCCGTTAGCTCACATGCTAACAACCGTCTATGCTAACTGCTGTATTAAATAAAACTTCTAAAGTAAAACCAGTCATTCCCAAAGTCAGGTCCTCCTTAAATTCACCAAAATCCCTCCCAGACCCCAACAAAACAACTTCCCTCCATCACAAACTTTATTTTCATGTTTGTCTCCATATATTTCTATAAAAACATTACAAAAGACACTGACTCTTGGCTAAAAAGTGTTTTAAAGTTAGATTTTTAAACAAATACACTGTAAAAACTCAATAACTCAAGGCAAAGGATCCCTCAAGATTTTTGGGGCCAACTCAAAATCTCAAGTTTTCCACACTTTCACTTAATTTGATGTTCATACGTCTAAAAACTTTTCTAATGTTTAAGTTTTTCTCTCTCTCATTATTTTTTTACTCATCTTACAGCCAACTTACAGAGTTCAGAAAAAGTTATTCTTTTGTTAAATGTAGTATATTTAGTTTTTATTATTATCAATAATACTTTTTCTGAACAGTGGAGTCAGTTGCTGTAAGATGAGTTTTTAGATGTATGAACGTTAAATTTGGTGAGTAAAAAAATATGAGTTGTTGAAAACTTGAGATTTTGAGTTGATCACCAAAACTCAAAAATCCTGAGGGATCCTGTTGCCTTGAGTTTGTGCAGCATTGTTTTTTACAGTGCATTTCAAACTTAACTTCTTTTGATGTACTTAATATAGACAGCCTCTGGGGGCCCCGCAGTACCTTCACGGACCCCGGACCCCACTTTGGGAACCGCTGCTCTACATTAATATAAGTTCATATAAAGTGTGTAGGTTTCAGTCAGAGCTGAATCATATTCATATTTATGTAGAAAAACTCTGTACAGGAGACAGCAGAGTACTCCTGTCACTGTCAGAGAGTACTACAGTACTACAGTACTACTACAGTACTAGTACTACAGTACTACAGTACTAGTACTCTGAGTACTCTGACTTCCAGTGCAGTACTCTCACTCTGAGGAAACAGAGTCAGTGTGAGTTTGGACAGAGCCACACTGCCCCCTGCTGCTCACTCTGCTCCACTACAACACTCTCCACAAACTCTGAGCCAGAAACCGGACAGAACCAGAACCAGAACCTGTTGGACTGAACCAGAACCTGTCAGACTGAATCAGAACCTGTTGGACAGAACCAGAACCTGTTAGACTGAACCAGAACCTGTCGGACTGAACCAGAACCTGTCAGACTGAACCAGAACCTGTTGGACTGAACCAGAACCTGTTAGACTGAACCAGAACCTGTCGGACTGAACCAGAACCTGTCGGACTGAACCAGAACCTGTCAGACTGAACCAGAACCTGTCGGACTGAACCAGAACCTGTTGGACAGAACCAGAACCTGTTAGACTGAACCAGAACCTGTTAGACTGAACCAGAACCTGTCGGACTGAACCAGAACCTGTCGGACAGAACCAGAACCTGTCGGACTGAACCAGAACCTGTTGGACAGAACCAGAACCTGTTGGACTGAACCAGAACCTGTTAGACTGAACCAGAACCTGTCGGACTGAACCAGAACCTGTCGGACAGAACCAGAACCTGTCGGACTGAACCAGAACCTGTTGGACTGAACCAGAACCTGTCGGACTGAACCAGAACCTGTCGGACTGAACCAGAACCTGTCGGACAGAACCAGAACCTGTCGGACTGAACCAGAACCTGTTGGACTGAACCAGAACCTGTCGGACTGAACCAGAACCTGTCGGACTGAACCAGAACCTGTTGGACAGAACCAGAACCTGTTCCGGTCGTATGACATAAACACATCATTCAGTAAACAGTAAGTTATCATGATTAAAAAAATAAACATGTTTTAAAAAACCTGACCCACATCCCCAGAAATACAGTTTATTCTGAATAAAAAAATCTATTATTTGGTAGATCCTTGTTTACCTATAAAACTAAACTATACATTTCATTACGTTATACAATAAATAATGCACAAAAACAAATTAAATTGTGGCTAGTAAAAACACTGACTTGAACACTGACTTTTGATCGCATCATAAGTGTTTTTATAAATGTGTCGTATCATCTTCAGTTCATTCACAGACACAGAGTTTGAGATTAAAGCGCTGACGAAATGTCTCTCCTGTGTTAAAACTTAATGCTGATAAAACAGAAACTCTTGTTATGGCTCCAGGTGAGAAACCAACTCTTGGTTCTGTGGCTCCTCGCTCCGCTCCAGCCTCAGGAACCAAAGGCACGACTCGGAACAAGAAAAGTTTAAAAGTTTTAATGAGAGGTAAGTATTTGTTTGCAGAGTCTTTAACAGGTGGTAAGTTCATGGCAGTAGAGGTAAGATCTTAACCCTATAAAACCATTTGTATCATATTTGGTACTCGAGTTTCTGTGACCTCTAATTTATCAAAACGATCAATAAAACTGGTTCCAGGTTTGCCTTGTGAAATTTAAGACCGTTTTAAGACTTTTTAATGCCACTTAGAGTAAAATTTAATGCCAGGATCGATGGCAAAAGAACAATAATCTGCATTAATTTTACACTAATTAAATTTTTACACTACTCTGACACTTGAAGGTTTTATTTTAAAGCCTAATACAGAGGAACTACCAGTTCTGTGAAATGTTTTTGTATCTAAAGTTAACATTGTCATGAGCAAAAAGTTGCCAAAATCGCCCAATGTATCGTATGTGATACAAAAAAATCTCAGAAACAAAATGATATGGATTTCTTTTTCATAAAAGGGTTAATAAACATTTCAGTTCCAAAAAATTTGAATTTTCTGGCTATTTTTTGATACGTCAGGCTTTACAGGGTTAAGCCCGAGTCCGAACCCGGCCCGGCCCAATACTTGTTATAAATAAATAATTTGGTTAAAACAGAGAAGGCGCTGTAAGGTAATTGCTATATAACTGCTACTAAACAGGAAGCGCAGAGCCAGGGCACGCTCTGCGCACGTGTCGTGAATGTAATCTTCCCTCCGCAAGTCCGCATCTGTTTAGTTTAGGTCTCCCTGATGTGGAGCAGCAAGAAGTCAAGGATAAACTTAAGACAGGAACTGAAAACAAACACGCACCGCCGGTAAGAGTGAGGCTGCAGTATTTCACCGCGTAATGAAGCGAGAGCGCATCAAGATCTCTCTTTACTCTGTTTGTCTGTGTTCCAGCGTTATCTCGCTGCAAATGCATTTATCACGATCATAAAAATATGTAGATTATTTTAACCTTAAGAAATCTTGCTATGGGATAAATTGACATTTAAGGTTTGCTTCGAGCTCGGGCCTGCAAATCAAGTTAACTGGTCGGGTCGGGCTGGACCAGAACCTGTCGGACAGAACCAGAACCTGTTGGACAGAACCAGAACCTGTCGGACAGAACCAGAACCTGTCGGACAGAACCAGAACCTGTTGGACAGAACCAGAACCTGTCGGACATAACTAGAACCTGTCGGACAGAACCAGAACCTGTCGGACAGAACCAGAACCTGCTGGACTGAACCAGAACCTGTCGGACAGAACCAGAACCTGTCGGACAGAACCAGAACCTGTCGGACAGAACTAGAACCTGTCGGACAGAACCAGAACCTGTCGGACAGAACCAGAACCTGTCGGACAGAACTAGAACCTGTCGGACTGAACCAGAACCTGTCGGACAGAACCAGAACCTGTCGGACAGAACCAGAACCTGTGGACAGAACCAGAACTTGTCGGACAGAACCAGAACCTGCTGGACTGAACTAGAACCTGTTGGACAGAACTAGAACCTGCTGGACTGAACCAGAACCTGTCGGACTGAACCAGAACCAGAAGGGTCGGGTCGGGTTGGATTTTTTAGGCCCGATCTTACCTCTACATGGCAGTAACACGGCAATGTGTCATAAGATGGTTGTACTCGCAAGGAAGCATCAGAGAAGGTCCTCTTTTGTCCAAAACAAACAAACGAAGGACGAGCGAGAAGAGAGCAGTGAGCCGGTAAACAGTGATAACTGGTGACGGCCGCCTGACACCGAAACTCCGACACAAGCTTCAAAGTCGAGGCAGCGTTTATCTCCAAGCACTGCTCCGACGTTTGCTTTGGGACGGGAAAAGTCTTCGGCCCCGTCCATGAATCGCGGTTCAAAGCACTCGATACCGCTTCGTAACGCCAGACTTCTCCCGACAAAGCCGAAACATTCACTGATATATGTTTCATTCATCAACTGACCAGCCAATCAATATTTACCAAAATATGCGTACATCATTAATACAAACCCTGGTTACACTCGTCACATACGAAGCTTTGAACGAATGAAGCCATACTCGACAAAAACTGATGAAGTGGTTCAATTCTGATTCATTGCTTCATTTGCACATCACTGGTTACAATACTTCCTAAAGCAGAGTCCGAAATCCAAAAATCCAAATTTAAATTCTTTTCCAAGGTCAAAAAACTTACGACAGGACCTCCGAGACAACTCTGGTAAAAAACAAAACAACTGCTTTTATCATTTACAGAATATTTAAAAACTAAGAGCAGTGTTGGAGATAATTATCCAGGCTTTTATTTCTTCTCGTTTAGATTATTGCAATTCACTTTTTACCTGTTTTAAAGCAGAACTCAGTAACTTTTTTGCCTTATATAAACAGTTTCAGAGTCTGTGTGATGGTTAAATGAGTTGTTGGGTAAATGAAGTGCGTGGCGTCGCCCCCTGGTGTCTCTGGGCTGAAAGTGACTCTTGCAACAGTGAGCGCCGTCGACCCGGAGTCACAGAAGTCTCGAGTCTCGCGAGAAAACATCACTGTTAGCAAAACAACAAGCTACACGGATTTATTTCTTGATTTTCGTATTGGCAGAGTGAAAAAAAAAAAAAAAAAAAAAAAGGTTGTACAGATACGAAGAGGGGAAAACAACGGAAAGATGAGCGAGGGATTACAACAGGAGTCAACGGAGCTTGTGAGTGTTGCTTTACCCCGAACTGTAGGGGGAGCTCTTTAGAGGAAAATGAGGCAAAAAGAGCGAAGAAACGAGCAGAGTTACTGAGTTCTGCTTTAACAACTTTCTGTTGTTGGTCCTCAGGCCTGAACCTCCTCACAGTAAACTCTCGCAGTGGTAATAAACATGAACTCTTTCATCGTTAATTTAACAAAGGCAAGAGTTACTAAACTGAGGTTAGAGAAAAATTCCCTTCAGTGTTGGTGTAAATATCCAGAGTTAACGGTGACAGTGTTAATAAACAGTGTAATAACAGGAGTTCACTGCGTCTGGTTTACGTTAAGTTCATGTAAACGCGCGTCTGGACGTCCTGCGGCGCGACTCAAGCGTCCAGCTGCGGCGTGAATCGGGTTTTCGCCCTCGATGCCGAGTTGAAGAATCTGAACTTTGGTGAATATTGGCGGCGCGTTAACCAATCAGGATCCAGCTCCTGCAGTGAGGTGGGAGGAGTCAGAGATCCTTCAGAACCATCACAGAGGACTCAGAGGCTTCAGAGAGAACCTGGAGCTGCAGCAGCTCTCATGCTTTTACACAGACAGCAGTCACAGAGACAGGAACCAGGTATAAAAGGGACGTTAGCTTTAGCCTGCGCTGAGCTCGGTGGATCAGCAGCTGCTGCTCTCTGCGAAACAACAGGGAACACAGAGCCTGTGTACTGAGTGCTGGCCTATAACCCGCTAAAACCACTAGAGAGCGCTGTTAAACAAGAAATCACTCCTCATATCTCCCTCTGCTGCTGGGGCTGAGCTTAAACACAGCAGCAGTGTCCTGGGGACATGTCCTCGCAGGGACGCGGGACACAGGTGAGGACACAGGTGAGGACACGGGACACAGGTGAGGACACAGGTGAGGACACAGGTGAGGACACAGGTGAGGACACAGGACACAGGTGAGGACACAGGTGAGGACACAGGACACAGGTGAGGCCACAGGTGAGGACACAGGTGAGGACACAGGACACAGGTGAGGACACAGGTGAGGACACAGGTGAGGCCACAGGTGAGGACACAGGTGAGGACACAGGTGAGGACACAGGACACAGGTGAGGACACAGGTGAGGACACAGGACACAGGTGAGGACACAGGTGAGGACACAGGTGAGGACACCCACACGGCCTCAGGTGGAGTTAACCCTGAAACAGCGGCCGTTACCAGGCACAATGGCGAGTTCGTGTCTGAACACATTTGTTTTGTTTTGACGCAGGATCAGAGCGAATTGGATGCGCGAATGAAGCGTCTGACTTCAAAATGTTCAAGCGTCCAACGAGACATGAATTTGACGCCTCACACGCGTCCGGTGTGAATGCAGCATAAGAGTTAGCACAGAAGCAGAGTGACTACTAGTCTCACAGAACTGACTCTGTCCTCTGTCGCTACGCACAGCTTTAAACCAAACTGGACACAGTTTTTCTGCTTCTGCGTTTGATGAAAGACGTGAGGTAAGTTCATCTTTATACCATAAAATCATTTAGTGCTATATTTTTGTAGTTGTTCAACACTGATTTACGGTGTTTTGTCTTAAATCTCATGTCTCTGTGCTGCTGTGCTGTGATTAGCTTATTTAAAGCTAACATTAGCCCATAGCTAGCAGGCTAGCTCCAGATCTTCATTCAAAACTGAACATTTTTATTTAATTTTCTGCCTGATTAAACCATAGTAGAAGCTATTTTTTACTAACCTTTGCGAAACAACAGGCACCACATCATATTTCTCATGTGCTAAGCTAACACACACTGTTAGCTTACTGTTGCAGGTGATGGAGAAGAAAACACAGGCGAAGTTTTCTGTTGGAGAATTTGAATTTAATATTGAATGTAAGAAGTATTGTTCTTTTATGTATGTTTTACACAAAATGTTTTATTTTAATAAAGAGGTAAGATAACATGGATATATTGTGTTTTATTTCTGCACTGCAATAGTTTTAGGTGTATTTTTGGAAGTAATTTTTGAATAAATGGGTTTAGTTCTAAACTCAGTCATTTCTGATTAACACTGAGCCCAGAGGCTTCTTTAAAGTTACACTGTGTAACTTTTCTCCTAAATATGTGGGGCATACTGACTTGTTTTTATGATTTTTTGAGCGATTATAAGGCCTGAGGTGGATCTGTTGCTCCGAGCGGGGCTTCTGTTCTGAGAAACCGCCCTCGCAACTTGGCCGGGAGCGCTCCGCTGTTGAGGAAGAGTCACGTGACAGGGAACGACTTGCTTTACGGCATTCCCTTCTGCTCTTATACCTGAGGTGCAGTATAACCATGAAGCTACTTTTAGCGTTGTTATTTTCGCCAGTTCGTCAGGGCCGAAGGACACAAGAAGATGAAGACAATGTCGGACGAGGCAAGAAAAAGAAAATGTGAAAGGGACCGCACCAGATCACAGACAAGAGTCAACATCGGACAGACTTTTGCTCGCTGGCGTCAGATGAGAGACAGAGAAGGCTGCAAATCAGATCACGTTTTTGCTTCTTTATTGTTGGGCAGGTAAATTAGCCTCTTTATTTTTTCTTTAGAACGTGCTTTTTCATACAGTTATTAGTTGTTTTACTGCGACCATTGCGCGATAAGCTAACGCTAGCGCTAACTCTCGCACAGTTTCAGAAGGAGGAGGGGCCCTAGTGTTTACGTTTTGCGACAGTGCAGTGGCACCTGTGGCCTCTAGAGGCACAAGACCCGAAATCTTACACAGTGTAACTTTAAATGTCTCTGTACTGAGTTGGTTATATCACAGTAAAAACTCAGTTACCCACAAACCCTGACCTTAAACCTGGAGGGACCTGTCCCCTCAGGAGAGTCCCACACTGTGGACCCGGCCCTGTCCCTCCTGACTCTGACATTCCTTTAAAAATCTGCCTCAGGACACTTTTATTTATTTAGACGAGCTTTTAGTGGAGTGGGTTTTATGTTTTATTGATGTGTTTTTAACATTGCTTCATCTTTGTCGTTGTAAATGTTTTTTTTATGTTTACAGTGGTACTTTGTGATCTTTTTCTGTGAACTATGCTGTGTAAACTTTACTCAGAAGCTTGATATAAATTCATGTTTCTCTTCAGGAGTGAGCCAGATTCTGTTCCATTATTCTCTGGAGGTCTGCAGCTGATTTAAAGAAACATCGCGATTCTTTTTTTCCCTCCACCAAAACAAAAAGTTTTTCTTTTGTATCATTTTTTCGCTGGTTTATGATAAGACCAAGGCAAGACAGTCTGCGGGCCACATTTAGCCCCTGGCCCACAGTTTGGCCATCCCTGGACTATACAATTATTTACATGAGTCTATAGTAGTAGTAGTATTAGCAGTATTATTATTATTATTATTATTATTATTATTATTATTATTATTATTAGTAGTAGTAGTAGTAGCCTCCCTCTGTTTCAGATGCCTGGCTGCTGGCAGATGTCCCAGTGATGATTGGATCTTAGCTGACCCCATCTGTGCTCCTGTCCCGACCTGTGGGCCCTCAACCTCACCTCTAAGGATCTCCTGGACCCCCACCTCACCCACTCACCTGGACCCCCACCTCACCCACTCACCTGGACCCCCACCTCACCCACTCACCTGGACCCCCACCTCACCCACTCACCTGGACCCCCACCTCACCCCACTTACCTGGACCCCCACCTCACCCCACTCACCTGGACCCCCACCTCACCCACTCACCTGGACCCCCACCTCACCCACTCACCTGGACCCCCACCTCACCCACTCACCTGGACCCCCACCTCACCCACTCACCTGGACCCCCACCTCACCCACTCACCTGGACCCCCACCTCACCCCACTCACCTGGACCCCCACCTCACCCACTCACCTGGACCCCCACCTCACCCACTCACCTGGACCCCCACCTCACCCACTCACCTGGACCCCCACCTCACCCCACTCACCTGGACCCCCACCTCACCCACTCACCTGGACCCCCACCTCACCCACTCACCTGGACCCCCACCTCACCCCACTCACCTGGACCCCCACCTCACCCACTCACCTGGACCCC
This sequence comes from Bostrychus sinensis, assembly GCA_020698575.1. Classification (NCBI taxonomy): domain Eukaryota; kingdom Metazoa; phylum Chordata; class Actinopteri; order Gobiiformes; family Eleotridae; genus Bostrychus; species Bostrychus sinensis. The sequence continues at coordinate 35,061,052 of CM036255.1, read as the reverse complement.
CACCTCACCCACTCACCTGGACCCCCACCTCACCCACTCACCTGGACCCCCACCTCACCCCACTCACCTGGACCCCCACCTCACCCACTCACCTGGACCCCCACCTCACCCACTCACCTGGACCCCCACCTCACCCCACTTACCTGGACCCCCACCTCACCCCACTCACCTGGACCCCCACCTCACCCACTCACCTGGACCCCCACCTCACCCACTCACCTGGACCCCCACCTCACCCACTCACCTGGACCCCCACCTCACCCACTCACCTGGACCCCCACCTCACCCACTCACCTGGACCCCCACCTCACCCCACTCACCTGGACCCCCACCTCACCCACTCACCTGGACCCCCACCTCACCCACTCACCTGGACCCCCACCTCACCCACTCACCTGGACCCCCACCTCACCCACTCACCTGGACCCCCACCTCACCCACTCACCTGGACCCCCACCTCACCCCCGCTCCCCTGTCTGGATGAATCCTTACAGAGTGATCTATGATCCTATAGATGAGTAATGAACTAACTCCTAGATGCATTGCCTGTCCGTCCTGGGAGAGGATCTCTCCTTCAGTTGGGCTCCAGAAGGTTTCTGCTTTTTTCCCACAGCTGGGTTTTTTAGGAGTTTTTCCTTAAGAGAAGGCGGGGCTAAGGACAGGAGTGTCCTGGCTCTGTTTAGTTTAGTGTAGTTATTGTTTGTGCTGATTGTGTTTATGTTTGATCAACTGTCTGTGAACCCTTTGAGGAGACTTTTGTTGTGATACTGGGACATACAAATAAACCTGAATTGAACTGAATTGAATAGTTGTAGTAGTAGCAGCAACAGTAGTAGTAGTAGTAGTAGTAGTAGTAGTAGTAGTAGTAGTAGTCATGTATGCAGCAGGTCCATCAGAGGAACAGATGTTAAAATACTTTTTTCTGGTTGTTCTTCAATTTTTTTTAGAAAAGCCCTCCGTCACTGGGACAGTTCTGTTTCAGAGAACCAGCAACCATGGTAACCATGGTAACCATGGTAATCATCTGACTGCAGGTTCATAGAACCGTGGTTACAAACGTAAACAATCGTTTTAGATCCTGAGGTCAGAATAAAAACACAACAAACTCCAGAGAGAGCTGTGTTTACAAGAACTGACCAGCAGAGGGCAGACTGATCCTTAATCCCAGTTTAGTCCTGGTTTAGACCTGGTTTAGTCCTGGTTTAGTCCTGGTTTAGACCTGGTTTAGTCCAGGTTTAGTCCTGGTTTAGTCCAGGTTTAGTCCTGGTTTAGACCTGGTTTAGACCTGGTTTAGTCCTGGTTTAGTCCTGGTTTAGCCCTGGTTTAGTCCAGGTTTAGTCCTGCTTTAGCCCTGGTTTAGACCTGGTTTAGTCCTGGTTTAGCCCTGGTTTAGTCCAGGTTTAGTCCTGGTTTAGACCTGGTTTAGACCTGGTTTAGCCCTAGTTTAGTCCTGGTTTAGCCCTGGTTTAGTCCTGGTTTAGTCCTGGTTTAGCCCTGGTTTAGTCCAGGTTTAGTCCTGGTTTAGACCTGGTTTAGTCCTGGTTTAGTCCTGGTTTAGACCTGGTTTAGTCCTGGTTTAGTCCTGGTTTAGTCCTGGTTTAGACCTGGTTTAGTCCTGGTTTAGTCCTGGTTTAGACCTGGTTTAGCCCTGGTTTAGTCCTGGTTTAGCCCTGGTTTAGTCCAGGTTTAGTCCTGGTTTAGACCTGGTTTAGACCTGGTTTAGTCCTGGTTTAGACCTGGTTTAGACCTGGTTTAGTCCTGGTTTAGACCTGGTTTAGACCTGGTTTAGACCTGGTTTAGACCTGGTTTAGTCCTGGTTTAGACCTGGTTTAGACCTGGTTTAGCCCTAGTTTAGTCCTGGTTTAGCCCTGGTTTAGTCCAGGTTTAGTCCTGGTTTAGCCCTGGTTTAGTCCAGGTTTAGACCTGGTTTAGACCTGGTTTAGACCTGGTTTAGTCCTGGTTTAGACCTGGTTTAGTCCAGGTTTAGTCCTGGTTTAGACCTGGTTTAGACCTGGTTTAGTCCTGGTTTAGACCTGGTTTAGACCTGGTTTAGTCCTGGTTTAGTCCTGGTTTAGCCCTGGTTTAGTCCTGGTTTAGCCCTGGTTTAGTCCAGGTTTAGTCCTGGTTTAGCCCTGGTTTAGACCTGGTTTAGTCCTGGTTTAGCCCTGGTTTAGTCCAGGTTTAGTCCTGGTTTAGACCTGGTTTAGACCTGGTTTAGCCCTAGTTTAGTCCTGGTTTAGCCCTGGTTTAGTCTTGGTTTAGTCCTGGTTTAGCCCTGGTTTAGTCCAGGTTTAGTCCTGGTTTAGACCTGGTTTAGACCTGGTTTAGCCCTAGTTTAGTCCTGGTTTAGCCCTGGTTTAGTCCTGGTTTAGTCCAGGTTTAGTCCTGGTTTAGTCCTGGTTTAGACCTGGTTTAGACCTGGTTTAGCCCTGGTTTAGTCCTGGTTTAGCCCTGGTTTAGTCCAGGTTTAGTCCTGGTTTAGCCCTGGTTTAGTCCAGGTTTAGTCCTGGTTTAGACCTGGTTTAGTCCTGGTTTAGACCTGGTTTAGTCCTGGTTTAGTCCTGGTTTAGACCTGGTTTAGTCCTGGTTTAGCCCTGGTTTAGTCCAGGTTTAGTCCTGGTTTAGTCCAGGTTTAGTCCTGGTTTAGCCCTGGTTTAGTCCAGGTTTAGTCCTGGTTTAGACCTGGTTTAGACCTGGTTTAGTCCTGGTTTAGACCTGGTTTAGCCCTGGTTTAGTCCTGGTTTAGTCCTGGTTTAGACCTGGTTTAGTCCTGGTTTAGTCCTGGTTTAGTCCTGGTTTAATCCAGGTTTAGTCCTGGTTTAGACCTGGTTTAGACCTGGTTTAGTCCTGGTTTAGTCCTGGTTTAGTCCAGGTTTAGTCCTGGTTTAGACCTGGTTTAGTCCTGGTTTAGACCTGGTTTAGTCCTGGTTTAGTCCTGGTTTAGACCTGGTTTAGTCCATGGTTTAGTCCTGGTTTAGACCTGGTTTAGTACCTGGTTTAGACCTGGTTTAGTACCTGGTTTAGACCTGGTTTAGTCTAGGTTTAGTACCTGGTTTAGACCTGGTTTAGTCCTGGTTTAGACCAGATTTAGACCTGGTTTAGACCTGGTTTAGACCTGGTTTAGACCTGGTTTAGACCAGGTTTAGACCTGGTTTAGACCAGGTTTAGACCTGGTTTAGACCTGGTTTAGAAATGGTTTAGACCTGGTTTAGACCTGGTTTAGACCTGGTTTAGACCAGGTTTAGACCTGGTTTAGACCTGGTTTAGACCTGGTTTAGACCAGGTTTAGACCTGCTTTAGACCTGGTTTAGACCTGGTTTAGACCTGGTTTAGTCCTGGTTTAGAAATGGTTTAGACCTGGTTTAGACCTGGTTTAGACCAGGTTTAGACCTGGTTTAGACCTGGTTTAGACCTGGTTTAGACCAGGTTTAGACCTGGTTTAGACCTGGTTTAGACCTGGTTTAGACCTGGTTTAGACCTGGTTTAGAAATGGTTTAGACCAGGTTTAGACCTGGTTTAGACCTGGTTTAGACCTGGTTTAGACCAGGTTTAGACCTGGTTTAGACCTGGTTTAGACCTGGTTTAGTCCTGGTTTAGTTCAGGTTTAGTCCCGGTTTAGTCCTGGTTTAGTCCAGGTTTAGTCCTGGTTTAGACCTGGTTTAGTCCTGGTTTAGACCTGGTTTAGACCTGGTTTAGACCTGGTTTAGTCCTGGTGTAGACCTGGTTTAGTCCTGGTTTAGTTCCGGTTTAGTCCTGGTTTAGTCCTGGTTTAGTCCAGGTTTAGTCCTGGTTTAGTCCTGGTTGAGACCTGGTTTAGACCTGGTTTAGATCTGGTTTAGTCCAGGTTTAGTCCAGGTTTAGTCCAGGTTTAGTCCTGGTTTAGACCTGGTTTAGACCTGCTTTAGACCTGGTTTAGACCTGGTTTAGACCTGCTTTAGACCTGGTTTAGACCTGGTTTAGTCCTGGTTTAGACCTGGTTTAGACCTGGTTTAGTCCTGGTTTAGACCTGCTTTAGACCCGGTTTAGACCTGGTTTAGACCTGGTTTAGTCCTGGTTTAGACCTGCTTTAGACCTGGTTTAGACCTGGTTTAGACCTGGTTTAGACCTGGTTTAGTCCTGGTTTAGACCTGGTTTAGTCCTGGTTTAGACCTGGTTTAGACCTGGTTTAGACCAGGTTTAGACCTGGTTTAGTCCTGGTTTAGTCCTGGTTTAGACCTGGTTTAGACCTGGCTGTGTTTTCCTCTTCAACAGGTCTCAGTCACATCTTCTGTTTGGACCAATCAGAGTGGCCCTGGTCGTTGTCATGGAGACGTGTTTCCACGGCGACGCAGCCACACAGTCTCAGCACCACAGCCGAGCGTCGCCGCCTCACAGACCAGACCGGGATCCAGCACCAGGACCAGTCCCAGCAGTCCAGGACCCGAGACCAACAACAGAACCACTGGACCTGCACCGGACCAGGACCGGGTCTGAGCCAGGACCGGGTCTGAGCCAGGACCGGGATCTGAACCGAGTCGGTGAGAATGCTGGGTTTGTTTTTGTGGATCTGAGCTGGGTGTGGGCATGAGGACCAGATCAGGACTGGACCAGGTCTGGACCAGGTCTAAACCAGGACTGGACCAGGTCTAAACCAGGACTGGACCAGGTCTAAACCAGGACCAGACCTGGACTAAACCAGGACTGAGGCAGATGCTAAAACAGTTTAATATGTTTTTAGTTTCAGTTTTTGGGCAGATTTCTTGTTTTTCTGACAGAGTCCTGTTGATCCTTAAGCTCAAAACCCTCTGCATTTATCCAGGCAGGGGACCGGCACAAAGAGTCTCAGTAATACAATAACGCAGTGGGATAAAGTTAAAGCAGAGTCTGAGCTGAGATCTGATTCTGTTCTAATAATAATTCTGTCACAGCTCAGGTCACGAGACTCGGCGTAAAACCTGAGAATGAGGTTCACACCGAAATCTGAACCAGAGACAAGAAACTGGTCCTGACTTAGTCCTGGTTTAGTCCTGGTTTAGACCTGGTTTAGTCCTGGTTTAGTACCTGGTTTAGTGCCTGGTTTAGTACCTGGTTTAGACCTGGTTTAGTCCTGGTTTAGACCTGGTTTAGTCCTGGTTTAGACCTGGTTTAGTCCTGGTTTAGACCTGGTTTAGACCTGGTTTAGTCCTGGTTTAGACCTGGTTTAGACCTGGTTTAGTCCTGGTTTAGACCTGGTTTAGTCCTGGTTTAGACCTGGTTTAGTCCTGGTTTAGACCTGGTTTAGACCTGGTTTAGTCCTGGTTCAGTCCTGGTTTAGACCTGGTTTAGTCCTGGTTTAGTCCTGGTTTAGTCCTGGTTTAGACCTGGTTTAGACCTGGTTTAGTCCTGGTTTAGACCTGGTTTAGACCTGGTTTAGTCCTGGTTTAGTCCTGGTTCAGTCCTGGTTTAGTCCTGGTTTAGTCCTGGTTTAGTCCTGGTTTAGACCTGGTTTAGTCCTGGTTTAGTCCTGGTTTAGTCCTGGTTTAGACCTGGTTTAGACCTGGTTTAGTCCTGGTTTAGTCCTGGTTTAGTCCTGGTTTAGACCTGGTTTAGTCCTGGTTTAGTCCTGGTTTAGACCTGGTTTAGTCCTGGTTTAGTCCTGGTTTAGTCCTGGTTTAGTCCTGGTTTAGACCTGGTTTAGTCCTGGTTTAGTCCTGGTTTAGTCCTGGTTTAGACCTGGTTTAGACCTGGTTTAGTCCTGGTTTAGTCCTGGTTCAGTCCTGGTTCAGTCCTGGTTCAGTCCTGGTTTAGTCCTGGTTTAGTCCTGGTTCAGTCCTGGTTTAGACCTGGTTTAGTCCTGGTTTAGTCCTGGTTTAGTCCTGGTTTAGTCCTGGTTTAGACCTGGTTTAGACCTGGTTTAGTCCTGGTTTAGTCCTGGTTCAGTCCTGGTTTAGACCTGGTTTAGTCCTGGTTTAGTCCTGGTTTAGTCCTGGTTTAGACCTGGTTTAGTCCTGGTTTAGTCCTGGTTTAGTCCTGGTTTAGACCTGGTTTAGACCTGGTTTAGTCCTGGTTTAGTCCTGGTTTAGACCTGGTTTAGTCCTGATTTAGACCTGGTTTAGTCCTGGTTTAGTCCTGGTTTAGACCTGGTTTAGTCCTGGTTTAGACCTGGTTTAGTCCTGGTTTAGTCCTGGTTCAGTCCTGGTTTAGTCCTGGTTTAGTCCTGATTTAGTCCTGGTTTAGTCCTGGTTTAGTCCTGGTTTAGTTCTGGTTTATATTTTGTTTTGAAAATATTAACATTAAATCAGTTTTTCTGTTGTTGTTTTTTTGTTTTTGTTTTTTTTTTTTTTTTTTAAATGTAGCTGTTATTACACACCGGCATTGAAATGGTTAAAATTCTGAAAATAATTAAACATTTGGTAATTATGATCAGGGCACAAGTTGAATAAAAGATGCAAAAAAAGACCAAAAAAAGATTTACATTTTTATGATATTTAGTGACAGAGACAGCGTCTAAAAACAAAAGTGTGACAACAACACATACTGTGTTATATTTGAACACACAACTGTGTCTGGTTCAGGACAACAGTGTGTTGTTTTTCAGCACAGCGAGCGTTAAACCCCCAACCTAACTCAGCTCTGACGCTGCACTCACTCCCATCGCTGAGTCAGCAGTGAGAAGATCACAGAGCTGCAGCCTCAGTAACAACACAATAACTCTTTAACATTCATTATAAAATCTAATTAAATCAACAACATTGGAAAAGTCAGTAATAACACAGCGGTCATGATCCAACCCTGACTCAGAGGAACAGTGACGCTCATGACTTGAGCACAAACTGCTCACATTTATCTCAAACTCAAACTTGGAACAAAACAAAAACATACACTTTTTTTAACATCAGTGTATATTTCTATAAAGATGACAGTTTTTCCAGTTTCAGACTCAAAGGGACACAGAGACCGAGACCGAGACCGAGACCGAGACCGAGACAGAGACAGAGACAGAGACAGAGACAGGGACAGAGACAGAGACAGGGACAGAGACAGAGACAGAGACAGAGACAGGGACAGAGACAGAGACAGAGACAGAGACAGAGACAGGGACAGAGACAGAGACAGAGATAGAGACAGGGACAGAGACAGAGACAGAGACAGGGACAGAGACAGAGACAGAGACAGAGACAGAGACAGAGACAGAGACAGAGACAGAGACTTTATTGTGAAAGTCTCAGTTTGCATCCCTGTCCCGTCAGGCTGATGTCACTCATGGTCTCTGATTCTCTCAACTAAAATTTAACAATTTTAAGGCCGGGACACACCGACCGCGATCATCGGCGTGATCGGTGACGTCAGTTTGGTGAGTTCCATCGGACGCAGCGGCTGTGTCCCGTTCACAAACCGCTCCAGTTTTACATCAAAATATAAGGAACTTTCTGTTCTACATCTACTTCATTATGTTTCCCACATCTGTGACGCTAATGTTAGCAGTTAGCTTATCTCAGCTTTAGCCTCATGCTAATGTTAGCAGTTAGCTTATCTCAGCTTTAGCCTCATGCAGATAAAAACATAATCCTCCTCTGAGACAAACAGCTGCAATAATCCAGTCCCTTTTATTCCTGACTGTGGTCAGAGTTTAATCTACTGCCTATAATTATTATTGACTGATAAATACTGGAGTTAAACACGAGTTACATAACCACAGAGTTTAGTGACTAGCGCCGCCTGCTCTTGTAAATAGTTATTATGTTTCACACATGCGCACTGCTCGGTCGTGGGTCTGCAGTGACTTTCAGTAGCGACAGAGACAGCGGTGGCCTCTGCCGACGGCGGTGGCCTCTGCCGACGGCGGTGGCCTCTGCCGACGGCGGTGGCCTCTGCCCACGGCGGTGGCCCCTGCCGACGGCGGTGGCCCCTGCTGACGGCGGTGGCCCCTGCCGACGGCGGTGGCCTCTGCCGACGGCGGTCGCCTCTGCCGACGGCGTTGGCCCCTGCCGACGGCGGTGGCCCCTGCCGACGGCGGTGGCCTCTGCCGACGGCGGTGGCCTCTGCCGACGGCAGTGGCCTCTGCTGATGGCCTCTGCTGATGGCCTCTGCTGACGGCGGTTGGGCGTTGGTGTGTCCCAGACTCTGTACATTATTCTTGAAAATGAACTCTGCAGTGCCTCCTGCAGGTTCACAACATTCATACTCGAGAAACATTAAAATAAAAAACGTTGGGAAGATTTTATTTGATGATAATTGACCACATCTTGTGTGTAACCCTTGTGTATTTTAACACATCTCTGGGTTCATTTAACACAACATAAGCTGAAATAGCTGTAACACAAGAAATGTGTAGAAACTGAACACACGTCTTCTGAGAGTGTAGTCAGAGACGAAACATTTGGTGCTTTAGCAAAAAATAAGTCTTCACTCCCTGCTGTGGGACGTTTACCTGTGTCCCACTGAGGACAGAAGTGTCTTCTCCACAGTTATTGTGATGTCTCTGCAGTGGTTCTTCTCTGTCCTCAGTGGGACACAGGTAAACGTCCCACAGCAGGGAGTGAAGACTTACCGCTCTCCTCTGGCTCTGAGGAAGCGTCGCAGAAGAAAGAGCTGGAGATGTTTTTAGTTGTGTCAGATCTGTCAGACAGGTTCAAAATACACTCTGTTCTGAATATAGACGTGTAATTATAGACGCGTAAATATAGACGTGTAATTATAGATGTGCTGTAGAGTCTGAGCTGATGAGTCCAGTACGTCTCTGATGAACCGGGCTCTGGTCTGAGTCTGAAGAACCCTCAGAAGAACATCTGCAGAGGTAGAACTCACTGGAGCTGTGTTTCTCCCTGAGTCAGCCACTTTACAGAACCACCGTTAATGCTCTACTGTGGCAGAGTGGTTAGCCTCCATCTCTCAGTAAAAGGAGGTTGTGGGTTTGACTCCTGCTCTCTCTGAGACTCTCTGGTCCTGGTTTAGACCTGGTTTAGTCCTGGTTTAGACCTGGTTTAGACCTGGTTTAGACCTGGTTTAGACCTGGTTTATTCCTGGTTTAGACCTGGTTTAGACCTGGTTTAGTCCTGGTTTAGTCCTGGTTTAGTCCTGGTTTAGTCCTGGTTTAGACCTGGTTTAGTCCTGGTTTAGACCTGGTTTAGTCCTGGTTTAGTCCTGGTTTAGACCTGGTTTAGTCCTGGTTTAGACCTGGTTTAGTCCTGGTTTAGACCTGGTTTAGTCCTGGTTTAGACCTGGTTTAGACCTGGTTTAGTCCTGGTTTAGTCCTGGTTTAGACCTGGTTTAGTCCTGGTTTAGACCTGGTTTAGTCCTGGTTTAGACCTGGTTTAGTCCTGGTTTAGACCTGGTTTAGACCTGGTTTAGTCCTGGTTTAGACCTGGTTTAGTCCTGGTTTAGACCTGGTTTAGACCTGGTTTAGACCTGGTTTAGTCCTGGTTTAGACCTGGTTTAGACCTGGTTTAGTCCTGGTTTAGTCCTGGTTTAGACCTGGTTTAGACCTGGTTTAGTCCTGGTTTAGACCTGGTTTAGTCCTGGTTCAGTCCTGGTTCAGACCTGGTTCAGACCTGGTTCAGTCCTGGTTTAGTCCTGGTTCAGACCTGGTTCAGACCTGGTTCAGTCCTGGTTTAGACCTGGTTTAGTCCTGGTTTAGACCTGGTTCAGTCCTGGTTTAGTCCTGGTTCAGACCTGGTTCAGACCTGGTTCAGTCCTGGTTTAGACCTGGTTTAGTCCTGGTTTAGACCTGGTTTAGTCCTGGTTTAGACCTGGTTTAGTCCTGGTTTAGACCTGGTTCAGACCTGGTTCAGTCCTGGTTTAGACCTGGTTTAGTCCTGGTTTAGACCTGGTTTAGTCCTGGTTTAGACCTGGTTTAGTCCTGGTTTAGTCCTGGTTTAGTCCTGGTTTAGTCCTGGTTTAGTCCTGGTTTAGACCTGGTTTAGTCCTGGTTTAGTCCTGGTTTAGTCCTGGTTTAGACCTGGTTTAGTCCTGGTTTAGTCCTGGTTTAGTCCTGGTTTAGACCTGGTTTAGACCTGGTTTAGTCCTGGTTTAGTCCTGGTTTAGACCTGGTTCAGACCTGGTTCAGTCCTGGTTTAGACCTGGTTTAGTCCTGGTTTAGACCTGGTTTAGTCCTGGTTTAGACCTGGTTTAGTCCTGGTTTAGACCTGGTTTAGTCCTGGTTTAGTCCTGGTTTAGTCCTGGTTTAGACCTGGTTTAGTCCTGGTTTAGTCCTGGTTTAGTCCTGGTTTAGACCTGGTTTAGACCTGGTTTAGTCCTGGTTTAGACCTGGTTTAGACCTGGTTTAGTCCTGGTTTAGTCCTGGTTCAGTCCTGGTTTAGACCTGGTTTAGTCCTGGTTCAGTCCTGGTTTAGTCCTGGTTTAGACCTGGTTTAGTCCTGGTTTAGACCTGGTTTAGACCTGGTTCAGACCTGGTTTAGTTCTGGTTCTGTGTGGGTGGATCACTGAGGAGGGACTCAGTTCTTACACAACACAGAGTAACTACAGAGAATATATTTATTTCTATTTTTATTAATGACACGTTTGTTTATTATTTTCTGATGTCTGTGTTTGTTGTCGCTGCTCCGTTCTGCGGCCGGTTCCTCTCTGAGTAAACGTGAGTCCTATCTTCAGGAATAATCTGATTAACTTTGATCTAATCTGATTAACGCTCTTTAACTTTAACTTTAGTGTTTAATTCTTGTGGAAACGTGGGGCTCATATCTCAGATCGATAACGAGGAGCGAGCACAGACTGAGTCATGATGAAAACCTGGCTCAGGAGAAACCGGTTCATGTGGAGCTGGATTTATTCTGGCTTCATGTGACGTCACTCTGCTGAGCTGAACCCGGAGAAGCTCTTGAAAAGCAACTAAGTCAAAAAGCTGCATAAGATAAACATGTAACATAGAAATAAAATCAAACTTAAAAATAAACAAATCAATTAAACCGACCTGTAGAGGGCGCCACCCTTTTCCTGTGGAGAACCGTGGCCTGGGACTTGGAGCTGATTCTCGTCCCGGCCGCTTCTCACTCGCCCCAGTGCTGCTGAAGGTCCTGGTTCCATGAAGCCAACAGGACAACATCATCTGCAAAAAGCAGAGATGAAATCCTGTGGGCCCCGGACTCCCTCGGGCCCCTGGCTGCTCCTAGGAACTCTGTCCATAAAGAAAATGAACAGAACCAGAGACAAAGGACAGCCCTGAGTCCAACCTGCACTGGAACATCTCTGACTGCAGAGAACCTGGTCCTGCTCCGGTCGTACAGAGACAGCCCTGAGCAGAGGGCCCCGGGCCCCATACTCCCAGAGCGCCCCCCACAGGACACCATGAGGAACACGGTCGAACGCCTTCTCCAGATCCACAAACACATGTGGACTGTGGACGAACTCCCATGAACCTGCTCTCAGCTCTGGAGGTGGGAGGTGAAGCTCCCTCTGACAGAGGCTCAGGCTCCAACTCACCACCAGGGGGCGCTCAGTAACAGCTCTGCCCCTCTCTTCACCTGAGTGTCCGAGACACACGGCTGAAGGTCAGAGAACACGACCACAAAGTGGATCATGGACGTCCTGGTGCCGCTGAGGGACACCTTGTGCTTGAACCTGGAGTTGGTTTTGGACAAACTGTGGCAGCACAGAAGTCCAACAACAGAACAGCACTGGGTTCAGATCAGGGCTGTTCCTCCCAATCACCTCCAGGTGGCACTGTCACTGCTCCTGTGAGCGCTGTCCCTCAGTAGAGTGACAGAGTCCTCAGTCAGAGAACCTTCCAGCCTCACAGAAGGCTGAGTACTCTGCTGCTGTTCAGCTGAGACCACAGTGAGAGACCTGTCCCTGACCTGAAGACGCAGGGACGCGACCTCTCATTCACCGGGAAAACTCCAACACCAGGAGCTGAGTGGCAACTCCACCGCGGTAGAGAGTCCAGCTCCAGGAGTTGGGCTCCAGAGCCCGGGCTGTGGAGGTGAGGAGGTCTATGTTGGCAGCTCAGGCCCCCTCCCCCCAGCGAGCGAGGGAGGGAGCACTGCCTTCTTACAGCTCCTTACAGCTCCTCCTGCGGGCGGCGGGTCCTCGGGGTCCTTCAATCTAAGCCCGGCCGGGCCCCGCGGGATGTGCTCATTTAGGCAGGTATTATCTGACCATATACATTCATTCATTCATTCATTTTCTACCGCTTAAACCCCTTAGGGGTCGCGGGTGACTGGAGCCTATCCCAGTAACTTTGGGCCGTAGGCGGGGCCTGGACAGGGGCCAACTTGTCCCAGGGCAGAGACAAACACAGACATTCACTCTCACATTCACTCACTAGGGGACATTTAGAGTCACCAGTTCACCAACTCATGCATGTGTTGAGGAGGAAGTCGGAGACATGCAGACCCAGAGAGTTCGTGTGATGGTTGTTGGTCGGCCCGGGGCTCGAACCCACGACCTCCTTGCTGGGAAGCGAGACCATATACATTTTTTTCTAAAATCTTTGATAAAAGAGACAATTTTGAAATTGCCCCATGAACTGCACACTAGATTTGTAGAAAGCCCAGCAGAGTGTGGTGGTTGTGGAGCAGGTGAGAGTCTGAGCCCAGGTCTGAGTCCAGGTCTGAGTCCAGGTCTGAGTCCAGGTCTGAGTCCAGGTCTGAGCCCAGGTCTGAGTCCAGGTCTGAGTCCAGGTCTGAGCCCAGGTCTGAGTCCAGGTCTGAGCCCAGGTCTGAGTCCAGGTCTGAGTCCAGGTCTGAGCCCAGGTCTGAGCCCAGGTCTGAGTCCAGGTCTGAGTCCAGGTCTCTGTTTCTCATGACTGTTTTTCCTTGTATTTGTCCTCAGGTCTGAGTCCAGTCTGAGTCCAGGTCTGAGTCCAGTCTGAGTCCAGGTCTCTGTCCCAGATGTCGGACCTGGTCTACAGCACCACCTTCTCCTCCCTGTCCCCTCACTTCCCGCTCCCCCCGGGGTCCGGCCCCGGCCCCGGCCCCGGCCCCTGGTCCTCCTCGGCCCTGACGCTGGAGCAGAGGGCGGCCTTCGTCTTCGTCCTGATCCTGGTCCTGGTCTTGGCCCTCCTGATCGTCCGCTGCTTCAGGATCCTGCTGGACCCGTACCGGAGCATGCCCTCGTCCAACTGGACCGACCACATGGACAAGGACTCGCTGGAGTACCGCGTGTCCTGACAGGCCGCCTGAGGGCCGCGGCCAATCCCAGGACACGCCCGCCGTCAGGGGGACCAATCAGAGGACAGGACACGGGTCAGGTGATCACAGAGCAGGACCAGACTAGACTTTGATCTGGACCAAAGCTCACGTCCTGATGCAACAAAGCCTGAAAGGTCATCTATAACTGGGTCCAAACCAGGACTGGACCACTGCTCTGTGACTGGTCCAGAGGGTAACGATCTGCTCTGTGATTGGTCCAGAGGGTAACGATCTGCTCTGTGATTGGTCCAGAGGGTAATGATCTGCTCTGTGATTGGTCCCGGCTGACAATGGGCTGTGATTGGCTGCTGCCCTCTTCCTTCTTTTTCTTCTTTCTCAAATGTTTACTTTTGATGCACTTTGTTGAGACTCAGATCTAGACTCTGATCTGGACTCTGTTCTAGACCCAGTTCTAGACCCGGACTCTGATCCAGACCTGGACTCTGATCCAGACTCAGCTCCGGACTCTGATCCAGACCTGGACTCTGATCCAGACTCAGCTCCGGACTCTGATCCAGACCCGGACTCTGTTCCAGACCCGGACTCTGATCCAGACTCAGCTCCGGACTCTGATCCAGACTCAGCTCCGGACTCTGATCCAGACCCGGACTCTGATCCAGACCCGGACTCTGATCCAGACCCGGACCCTGTTCCAGACTCAGCTCCGGACTCTGATCCAGACCCGGACCCTGTTCCAGACTCAGCTCCGGACTCTGATCCAGACCCGGACTCTGATCCAGACCCGGACTCTGATCCAGACCCGGACTCTGATCCAGACCCGGACTCTGATCCAGACCCGGACTCTGATCCAGACCTCGGAGTCTTTTCCCCGAGACTCGAGGCTCTGCTGTACTGAAACTTTTGAGTGGAGCAGAAAGCGGCTGACAGTTGGAGATATTTTGGTCCAGAAACACGGAGGAGGAACAGAACGTCCTGGACCTGTCCCCGTCGCCATGGAAACAGCCGCCATCTTTAAAAAAACGTCCACAAAAACAGGAGCGAGGAACAGACTGAACACACGGACACAGAGGAGATGTTTGTTTACGCTCTCCCAGTCTGAGAGCTTCCTTTGGGTTTTGCACTTATTTTTTTGTAACTGTCGGTTTTCTGCAGAGGCGGAGGAAGTACTTGAGTAAAAGTACTGTTACTGCAAAATACTAGTACTCAAGTCGAAGGCAGAGTACTCAACCAAAGTATTATCGAGTTCAAGAGGAAAAAGCGCTGGATTTAAAATGGAATGAAGTACTGATTGCTAAAAGTCGACGTACGACTTCGCCTACAAACTCTAACCTTTCAGAATATTACTCCAGATGCCCTCCCTGTCCCAACCAGCCACTTCCAGGAGACAAAAATGTGAACCCGGAGTGTGCAAGAGGACGCAGTGTCAGCGGCAGACGGTCTGGTCCTGGGTTCTTTACACAGCGGTGGACAGAGTTCTTTACATGAGGTTTAGTCTCAGATCTGTTTGCTTTTCACTTAAAAAACGATGATTGCGTTCATTCTTGGCTCCAGAGATTACGTTAGCCAAGAGTTTTACATCATTTACCGATTTTTTTATAGCTGTGACAGAAAACTCTGAAGGCTGCCCATCATTTTGACAGAATAAAATGAAGCAAGGTGGAGTTGCAGTTCCCAGTTCTGTCCAGGAGATGAATTAAATAAATTAAATAATCAGTCTTTGTCTCAACTTCATGCACTTCTTGGACTGGACTTACCCGAGTGTGGGCGCCAGGCTGCATCAGGCTGAAAGTTAAACTCCCAAAAATCCTAAAACACTGTGGGCTAAGAGCAGACAGAGCTCTGCAGCCTGTGACCTGCACAGTCTGGAAATGAGCACAAAACAGTGGTGCGCTTTAAGCTTCCAATAAACTCACCATTCTGCTTTTGCTTTTTTTAGTGACTGCTGTGGCGCGCAGTCTTCTCCGCGTAAAACAAGCTCCCGGCTCTGATCCTGTGGCCCTCAGTGTGTTAGCTTTAGCTTCAATACGCATTTAAGTAAAAGAACAAACCGCTGTGATTTGTGTCCCGTGCGGATACGAACGCTTCAACATTTTTACTGAGTTATGGCTACAAACAGGAGCTCCACACGTTTGCAAAACCTCTGCGTGCTATGGGAATTTAACAGAACATCCACAGGTCGTAGGAAGTTTGTATTTTGGTGTCCTCCGGGCTCAGGCTGCGTCAGGGCAGAGCTGTGTTGTTCCGCTGCCGCTCGGTGACTGAGGCTGCTGTGTTTCAGACGATTCAGGAAACATTCATCAATTAGAATAACAGTAAATGAGCTTAAGTACACTATAAAAAAAAATCTGTAAATTTTACGGTAAAAAATTGGCAGCTGTGGTTGCCAGAATTCTACCGTAAAAACTACAAGAGGCCTGTATTTCATTTTACAGTATAATTTTATCACAAATGTTGTTTTTACAGATTTTGACTTGAGTTTTTATTATTATTTACTGCAAAATAAAGTTATCTTTAAAAAAAATAGGTTAATGTATATTTTAGTTTGTGACTTAACTTTTAATCAACATTTACTGTAAAATTTAAAGTTATTATCTTTTGAAAAGGTGTTAAACTGTAATAAACACAGGACTCGATTTTTTTAACAGTGCTATACTGTATACAATTTTATAAAATACAATTTTGCCTTATTTTTAATATTACAGTTAATTACCGTAACCAAAACAGTATTTTAACCGATATATCAACTACGGTCTTTTACTGTTGAGATTTTACAGATTTTTATCATGAAATCTACAGATATTTTTTACAGTGTATTACTTTGGCAAATGCATATTTAGTATTCTTAATAAAATTGTACTGCAGTCATTATAAGCCTATGTTAATATTAATATGGACGTATACAATGATAAACAAAAATAGCTTCTGAAGGAATTTTTTCGACTCTCCATCAAAACGACAGACAGTAATTATCTCCAGCGCAGCCTCTGCTTGGCGCGCTCACACATCTCTGTTTTGGGCTCTGAGGGCAAAAGTGTGGACAGCCCTGATATAAACAGAAAAACTATTTAGCTTCTGCGTTCATTCTGTCATTCGTTGGTGCATTTTCCCAGTTGCCTGGAAATTCCAGACTCACCGCTGTACCAGGGATGAGTCTGGTCGCCATAGAATCAATTCGATTTCTAGTGCAGAGCAAACGGGCAGCGGAGTTAGCCAATCAGAAAATGGTGGATGTGACGTTAACAAAGCGACAAGAAAGTAAGCAACGCGAAAACATTTTTTTTTTTTAAATAAAGGCTTCTAGTGCTGCAAGCTGCTGCGGTTTTAATGATTTGATATGTTTGTGGTAATTTAAAACAGAATTTACCAGCTGAATGAAACAAACTCGGCTCCTCAGTCGCCATCTTGATTGTTGTTGTTGCGGACGCTGCTCGCGAAGATCACGTGACTTAAATAAGCGAATCAAAATGCACGGCACGGTTGGGATTTGAGGAAACCACTGCGGACGGCGGTGACCAGACTGATATTTCTCTGTAGAATAATACAGAGACATATCAGTCTGGATTTTCCAGGCAATTTTCCCAGAGCTTGAGGATATATACAAACAGAGCAGTACATGTGTTGACCTGATGGGGGGCGCTAGTGAACACAGCTCAGTTAAAGAGTTAAGAAACATCTGAACTTTTTATGGCATAACTAGAGAAAGTTAGTTAGAACAGACTGACGCTATTTTCACCTCATTTTCTTGGCCCTTTTAAAATAAATGTTGTGTAAAATCCTCTAGTGCCGCCATGTTTGTTGTTGTTGCTCTTTTTCTTCTGTCTTGGTAAAATCGCTGTCACCAATCACCCCCTGCTGGTTATTTAACAGGACACACACATTAACGTAGAAAATGATGGGAAGCATAAACGCTGTGACGATAATGACATTTGGAACGGACGGATCTGTTTACGTACGAAAAGTCCGTCTCTGTGTGGAAGTCCCAGTGCCCGGAGAAGGTCCAAGTGTCACTCTACGCTGGGTCGGAATGGAAATCGAACCACTAACCCTCCATTTACTGGGCAGCTCAGTTAGCTTCTCACCTGTCCACTCAACCCAAAAACACTGACCCCTAGATCATCACCACCTGCTGTCGGTTTAACATCACACTTTTTAAAACTCCATTTAATTTGGACTCAACCCTCTCCATTTATCTGGGCTTGGGACTGGCCCAAAGAAGACACTTGACTAAATATCTTTTATTATTGCACATGGATTTGCACAAGATCCAAGTCTCAGAGTTTATCAGGACTTCAGGTTCTGGAGGAAAGTCTGGAAACCCAGGACCACAGCGGTAAGACCTGGACCTGAGCATCTTCTTCTCTGGCCTCATGCGTCGCTTTGAACTCCCTTGGTAGTTTTTCTGAATAATTTTTCCTGAATGTTTACAGGCGAGGCGCGCGTGTGTGTCGGTGGATTTTCTATTCCTCAGACTGAGTTACCAGATCTTAACGAACCTTTCAGAAAAACTCAGAGCAACTGTTGTACTTTCTGCTGCTTCACCGTCATCCCCAGAGGAACATCAGAGGAACTTGAGTCGAGCAGATGGATTGTTCCCTCGCGTTCCCGGTTTGTCCAACGTCACCGCGGACCGATAAGCTTCAGACTTAACGGTGCTCTTAACGGTACATGAGTTAGGGATGCACCGATACCACTTTTTTTCAAACCGATACGAGTACGAGTACTTCCATTTGAGTACTCGCCGATACCGAGTACCGATACGAGTACTTATATAGGGGTTACTTTATAGTTTATACAGTCACACTGCTGTATCTCATTCGTCCCATACCGTGTCGTCTTTTTGCCGTCTGTCCCCGCTCTGCGATGCTAAGTTATTTTTACATCAGAGAGGTTTGAACACAGCTAACCACGGCTAAACTTTGCTCAACATTTTAAAGCTTAGATTCTCCTCTATGCAGTCGCTAAAATCATTTTAAAGACAGACTGAGCATCTGCGCATAACCAGCGGAGATTCGCCAAGACATACAGCAGCTAACACAGCAGCTAACACAATTAGCAACGGTACTTCTTATGTTTTATCAGACAACAACTGCTTCGCGCTTATATAATTTTCGGGACAACTAGGACACAAAAGGACAACTGCTTAAGTTTTAAGACTCACGTATGATTTGGGATAAGTTTGGTTGAGGAGAATGTAAACTCAGCTTTGCTTTTATCTCCATACAGTTCACTTGAAATCCTACACTCGGTTCTCACTGCTCAGCTGAGAGAGGAAGGTCACGTGACAGCGCTGTAAAGTGGTATCGGTTGTTGGTATCGGCCCACTTTTATGAATACGAGTACGAGTACTTGGACATGGTATCGGTACCGATACCCGATACTGGTATCGGTATCGGTGCATCCCTATACTGAGTAGTCACGGTAAAGGTCATGTGGGCAAATACGTGCGAGATATGTTTTCTCTCATAAAAGTTGAGTTGAGACATCGCGGTTCCCTCAGCGGTTGTTTGTGAGCGGTCAGGGCTGTCGCACACAGCAGCGCGCCGCGACCACGCGCAGAGAGAGAGAGAGAGGAAAAAGTGTGGCTCAACTTTGCCAAAGTAGACGCTGCCACCGTGCGAGGACAAGCGTCGCAGCCCAGCGCAGGAACACAGAGTAATCTGCCAAAGACCACAGGAAGATGGTCGGCTAACGTCATGCTAGCAGCCCACAGGAGGAAGAACCATAAAACCCAGTGTTTACCTGAACGAACTGTAAATTTACCTGAAACGCCTCTGTTACCACACAGATTATGTATTTATATACAAAATTAAAATAGGCTACTGCTTTTTCTTAAATTATATTCATTTCATATTTTTATTTAGATTTATATAATATTATTTTAGAAAAAAACAAATAAAGTCACCTGTTGTGAATGTGAGTAATTCATGTTATTTATTACATTTTTGCTTAAAAAGTTTCGATAAGAGCACCGTTAACATCGCGGCTCGTTATAATCTGTGGACTGTCCCTTTAAGGCTGGGTCATGTGACCTCTGTCTGGTCACATGACGGGCTCTGAGTGAAGGCTTCATGAGACGATTATCTGATGTCGCACAACCGCACATTAGTATTACACTGTTATTATACTGTTATTACACTGTTGTTACACTGTTGTTACACTGTTATTACACTGTTGTTACACTGTTATTACGCTGTTGTTACACTGTTGTTACACTGGTGTAGGTTCATAATAAAAGTATTTCTGTAACTGTGGGGACCCATGCGAGGGTCAGGGGCCACAGTCCATGGAAAACCAAATATTTTCAGAAGACAGGATGTAAAAAGGTGTTTAATGTAAAATCCAGAGGAAAGTGATTTTTATCCAGGAGTCAGTGTTTTGTTAACAACAGCGTACTTCCTGAGAACAGGCTCAAAAACATATTTTACTTCTAGAACAGGGGCCCAAACCTGTTTTTATGGCCTCTTGTTCTGCCTTGGACCCAAACTAACACAGGGAATACTTTTCCCCAAGGCAGCGGTTCCCAAAGTGGGGTCCGGGGCCCCCTGGGGGTCCGCGAAGGTACTGCGGGGCCCCCAGACGCTGTCTATATTAAGTACATCAAAAGAAGTTAAGTTTGAAATGCACTGTAAAAAAACAATGCTGCAAAAACTCAAGGCAACAGGATCCCTCAAGATTTTTGAGTTTTGGTGATCAACTCAAAATCTCAAGTTTTCAACAACTCATATTTTTTTACTCATCAAATTTAACGTTCATACATCTAAAAACTTTATTTTTTCCAGCTCATCTTACAGCAACTGACTCCACTGTTCAGAAAAAGTATTATTGATAATAATAAAAACTAAATATACTACATTTAACAAAAGAATCACTTTTTCTGAACTCTGTAAGTTGGCTGTAAGATGAGTAAAAAAATAATGAGAGCGAGAAAAACTTAAACATTATTAAAGTTTTTAGACGTATGAACATCAAATTAAGTGAAAGTGTGGAAAACTTGAGATTTTGAGTTGGCCCCAAAAATCTTGAGGGATCCTTTGCCTTGAGTTATTGAGTTTTTACAGTGTATTTGTTTAAAAATCTAACTTTAAACCACTTTTTAGCCAAGAGTCAGTGTCTTTTGTAATGTTTTTATAGAAATATATGGAGACAAACATGAAAATAACAAATTAACAAACATGATAAGTGTCAAAAGAAATTCAATTCGATGTGCCGGTCCCAAGCCTGGATAAATGTCTGGTCAGGGAAGGGCATCTGCAGTAACGAAACATGATCAGATTTCTGTCTGAGCTCAGCCTTCAGCAGCTTCTGGAACAAACTACAAACTACTGCAGTAAATACTCAGCGATGGACGAAGTACTCACTCTGAAAATTCACATTCAAACATGATTTTACTTGAGTAGAAGTAAAGTACCCAACAAAATGTAACTTTGGTAAAAGTAAAAAAAGTTTTGAGTCTAAAATTAACTGAAGTAAAAAGTACATTTGAATGTTTTTTTTTTACAAAATCTTCTTCTTTTACTTCTACTTCTACGTCTTCTTCTACTTCTTCTTTTACTTCTACTTCTACGTCTTCTTCTACTTCTTTTACTTCTACTTCTACGTCTTCTTCTACTTCTACATCTTCTTTTACTTCTTCTTCTACGTCTTCTACGTCTTCTTCTTCTGCTTCTTCTTCTTTTACTTCTACTTCTACTTCTACGTCTTCTTCTACTTCTTTTACTTCTTCTTCTACGTCTTCTTCTTCTTCTTTTACTTCTATTTCTACTTCTACGTCTTCTTCTTCTTCTTCTTCTTCTTTTACTTCTACTTCTACGTCTTCTTCTTCTTCTTCTTCTTCTTGCCTGAGTTTTGAACCCAGAACCTTCTGATCACAGTCAGAGGCTGCACCACAGAGGACAAAAACTACTTTAACTCCTCAGACAATTTAAAGTTTTACTCAAGTAAAAATAAAAAAACTAAAATTTACTGAAATAAAAGTAAAAGTATGTTGTACAAAATGTACTCAGAAAGTACTTCTTATTCAAAAATGTACTTAACTAAATAACCTGAGTAAAAGTAAAAGTATCTCGTTACTGTCCTCAGAAACAATCCTGAGGAAGTTCATGTTTCACTTTTTTACAGATTTTTCCTGAACAACAGACTTCACTAAAGTTAGAGTAAAGTTAAAGTACTTTTACTGTAATAGTACTCAGCAGTAGCAGTAGTTTTTCGCAGTAACAGTACTTTCCTGTAGTACTGCGGTGACCTCTGACCCCGGGCGTCCTCACAGAGATAGGATTGTATTAAAATCTTTGCACTGCTTTGTTTCTGCACAAACAGCGCTCACTGCCAACGCTGCACTGAACTGCTGCAAGGTTACACAGCTCTGTCCCTGTCCTCTGTCCCTGTCTCTGTCTCTGTCCCTTGTCTCTGTCCTCTGTCCCTGTCCCTGTCCTCTGTCCCTGTCTCTGTCTCTGTCCCTTGTCTCTGTCCTCTGTCCCTGTCCCTGTCTCTGTCCTCTGTCCTCTGTCCCCTGTCTCTGTCTCTGTCTCTGTCCCCTGTCTCTGTCTCTGTCCTCTGTCCTCTGTCCCTGTCCTCTGTCCCTGTCCTCTGTCCCTGTCTCTGTCTCTGTCCCTTGTCTCTGTCCTCTGTCCCTGTCCCTGTCTCTGTCCTCTGTCCTCTGTCCCCTGTCTCTGTCTCTGTCCTCTGTCCCCTGTCTCTGTCCCTGTCCCTGTCCTCTGTCCCTGTCCTCTGTCCCTGTCTCTGTCTCTGTCTCTGTCCCTTGTCTCTGTCCTCTGTCCCTGTCCCTGTCTCTGTCCTCTGTCCCTGTCCTCTGTCTCTGTCCTCTGTCCCTGTCTCTGTCTCTGTCCTCTGTCCTCTGTCCCCTGTCTCTGTCTCTGTCCTCTGTCCCCTGTCTCTGTCCCTGTCCCTGTCCTCTGTCCCTGTCCTCTGTCCCTGTCTCTGTCTCTGTCCCTTGTCTCTGTCCTCTGTCCCTGTCTCTGTCCTCTGTCCCTGTCCTCTGTCTCTGTCCCTTGTCTCTGTCTCTGTCCTCTGTCTCTGTCCCTGTCTCTGTCCTCTGTCCCTGTCCCTGTCTCTGTCTCTGTCTCTGTCCTCTGTCCCTGTCCTCTGTCCTCTGTCTCTGTCCCTGTCCTCTGTCTCTGTCTCTGTCCCTGTCTCTGTCCCTTGTCTCTGTCTCTGTCTCTGTCCCTGTCCTCTGTCTCTGTCTCTGTCCTCTGTCTCTGTCCTCTGTCTCTGTCCCTGTCTCTGTCCTCTGTCCCTGTCCCTGTCTCTGTCTCTGTCTCTGTCCTCTGTCCCTGTCCTCTGTCCTCTGTCTCTGTCCCTGTCCTCTGTCTCTGTCTCTGTCCCTGTCTCTGTCCCTTGTCTCTGTCTCTGTCTCTGTCTCTGTCCCTGTCCTCTGTCCCTGTCTCTGTCCCTGTCCCTGTCTCTGTCCCTTGTCTCTGTCTCTGTCCTCTGTCTCTGTCCCTGTCTCTGTCTCTGTCCCTGTCTCTGTCCTCTGTCTCTGTCCTCTGTCTCTGTCCCTGTCTCTGTCCCCTTTGTGAGTCCAGAGCTGATTTTTGTCTCTGCCGTCTGCTTTGTATTCACTTCGCTCTGATTTTGTAAATAAAATAAAACTTTCAAACCCGTTTCTATCTGTCCTGGTTTAGACCTGGTTTAGACCTGGTTTAGACCTGGTTTAGTCCTGGTTTAGACCTGGTTTAGTCCTGGTTTAGACCTGGTTTAGTCCTGGTTTAGTCCTGGTTTAGTCCTGGTTTAGTCCTGGTTTAGTCCTGGTTTAGACCTGGTTTAGACCTGGTTTAATCCTGGTTTAGACCTGGTTTAGACCTGGTTTAGTCCTGGTTTAGTCCTGGTTTAGTCCTGGTTTAGACCTGGTTTAGACCTGGTTTAGTCCTGGTTTAGACCTGGTTTAGTCCTGGTTTAGTCCTGGTTTAGTCCTGGTTTAGTCCTGGTTTAGTCCTGGTTTAGTCCTGGTTTAGACCTGGTTTAGACCTGGTTTAGTCCTGGTTTAGACCTGGTTTAGTCCTGGTTTAGTCCTGGTTTAGTCCTGGTTTAGTCCTGGTTTAGTCCTGGTTTAGACCTGGTTTAGTCCTGGTTTAGTCCTGGTTTAGTCCTGGTTTAGTCCTGGTTTAGACCTGGTTTAGACCTGGTTTAGTCCTGGTTTAGACCTGGTTTAGTCCTGGTTTAGTCCTGGTTTAGTCCTGGTTTAGACCTGGTTTAGACCTGGTTTAGTCCTGGTTTAGACCTGGTTTAGTCCTGGTTTAGTCCTGGTTTAGTCCTGGTTTAGTCCTGGTTTAGTCCTGGTTTAGACCTGGTTTAGTCCTGGTTTAGACCTGGTTTAGACCTGGTTTAGTCCTGGTTTAGACCTGGTTTAGTCCTGGTTTAGTCCTGGTTTAGTCCTGGTTTAGTCCTGGTTTAGACCTGGTTTAGTCCTGGTTTAGTCCTGGTTTAGTCCTGGTTTAGTCCTGGTTTAGTCCTGGTTTAGACCTGGTTTAGTCCTGGTTTAGTCCTGGTTTAGTCCTGGTTTAGTCCTGGTTTAGTCCTGGTTTAGTCCTGGTTTAGACCTGGTTTAGTCCTGGTTTAGACCTGGTTTAGACCTGGTTTAGTCCTGGTTTAGACCTGGTTTAGTCCTGGTTTAGTCCTGGTTTAGTCCTGGTTTAGTCCTGGTTTAGACCTGGTTTAGTCCTGGTTTAGTCCTGGTTTAGTCCTGGTTTAGACCTGGTTTAGTCCTGGTTTAGTCCTGGTTTAGTCCTGGTTTAGTCCTGGTTTAGACCTGGTTTAGTCCTGGTTTAGACCTGGTTTAGACCTGGTTTAGTCCTGGTTTAGACCTGGTTTAGTCCTGGTTTAGTCCTGGTTTAGTCCTGGTTTAGTCCTGGTTTAGACCTGGTTTAGTCCTGGTTTAGTCCTGGTTTAGTCCTGGTTTAGTCCTGGTTTAGTCCTGGTTTAGACCTGGTTTAGTCCTGGTTTAGTCCTGGTTTAGTCCTGGTTTAGTCCTGGTTTAGTCCTGGTTTAATCCGCTGGACGCCATGAATTCCCAGTTGGATGTAAACGTCCCACACTACAGCAGTGTTGCTCGTGACTGACGTCAGGCCGGGTTTTTGAACATCACACAAACACAGTCATTCCCAAAGTCAGGTCCTCCTTAAATTCACCAAAATCCCTCCCAGATCCCAACAAAACAACTTCCCTCCATCACAAACTTTATTTTCATGTTTTTCTCCATATATTTCTATAAAAACATTACAAAAGACACTGACTCTTGGCTAAAAAGTGTTTTAAAGTTAGATTTTTAAACAAATACACTGTAAAAACTCAATAACTCAAGGCAAAGGATCCCTCAAGATTTTTGGGGCCAACTCAAAATCTCAAGTTTTGCACACTTTCACTTAATTTGATGTTCATACGTCTAAAAACTTTTCTAATGTTTAAGTTTTTCTCTCTGTTATTATTTTTTTACTCATCTTACAGCCAACTTACAGAGTTCAGAAAAAGTTATTCTTTTGTTAAATGTAGTATATTTAGTTTTTATTATTATTATAGACGGCCGTCCTCAAACCAACTC
Source organism: Bostrychus sinensis (assembly GCA_020698575.1). NCBI lineage: Eukaryota > Metazoa > Chordata > Actinopteri > Gobiiformes > Eleotridae > Bostrychus > Bostrychus sinensis. Next base: position 35,036,431 of record CM036255.1, on the reverse strand, counting down.
CAGAGTCTGCATCCTCCCTTAGTTATACTTCAGTAAAAGTATTAGAGTACTCACTTTCAAATGTACTTACAAGTAAAAAAGTAAAAGTATTAGAGCAGTGGTCTCCAAACTTTTTCTAACTGCGGACCGGGGGGGGGGGGGGGGGGTTGAAATAATAATAAATGTGAATCCACCATCAATTTTATACAGCGTTCATCTATTATTCATTCACTCCCCAGTCCACACTCAGTGGTGGTGAGCTACTGTAGCCACAGCTGCCCTGGGGCAGACTGATGGAAGCGTGGCTGCCAATCAGTCTGCCAATGGCCCCTCCGACCACCCAGTCACACTAACACATTCACACAGGCAAGGTGGGTGAGGTGTCTTGCCCAGGGACACAACGACAGTATGTGCTTCAGATGGGATTCGAACCAGCTACCCTCCGGTTGCTGGGCGAATGCTTAACCCACTGCACCACCATCGCCCCCCATATGGAACTTTATTAGCACATTGCTCCAACAATATACCGCGATTATAACATCAAAAACTGTCCGTAACCCTAAATCAATGGGAGCCCTGAGCTTGTTTCTTTGCAACGAGATGGTCCTGGGGGTATTGGCAGACAAAGACATGTCCAGTCTCCTCCTTGGCCTTGTTTCGGTGGCTGTCACTGCAGAAAACCTCGCTTCACACAGACAGGATGTTGGAAATGGCAACAGGGTTTTCAGCGCTGTGTTAGCGATCTCTGGGTATTCTGCCATGACTTTAACCCAGAACACCGGCAGAGTTGTTGTCTCGAACACTGTTTTAAGGCCGTCGTCATTTGCGATCTCCAGCAGTTGGTCTTCTTCTCGCACGGACCTGCTGGATCCAGCTGGTTTGTTGACAAATGGGTCACGTATCCATTCCTTGGCCGTTCGTGGGTCGGGAAGTAGCGCTCAAACTCCTTTAACAGCGAAGACAGGTGATGGTGCACCAGTTTGGTGAGTGAGGGTAATGTTTGAAACATGTCCATGACTTAGATGATAAATAAAACAGAAATAACTTAAAGTAAAAAGGTACAGTTTCCTTTATAATCAAACATATATCCAATTTAGCGCTCCCTCTTAACTCTAAAATACAACAAGCATGGAACCAGGACCTTCAGATCACAATTAGCGCCCCTGTGTGGGCTGATATTTTAAAAAACTTTCATTCTTCTTCCATGTGTGCACGTCATTCTTTGCTTCAGTTTAAGGTTGTACATCACATATCAAAATCCAGATTGGTTAAAATGTTCCCTCAGACTGATGCCTACCTGTGATAGATGTAAGATTAGTGAAGCAACACTGCTGCACATGTTTTGGTCCTGCTCTAGCCTTGAAGGGAAATATCTTTGAAGCACTTTCCACTGTATTAGGTGTTAAGATTGCCCCTAACCCTCTTATTGCATTGTTTGGATTGTACCTGAAGGGTTACAGCTCCCGCTAGGTGGACGCAAGGTACTCGCATTTAGTACTCTTTTGGCACGCCGACTCATTCTTATTAGGTGGAGGGAGACTGCCCCGCCCTCCAACCTTAGAAAAAATAAGATATACACTACGTGGGTCTGAGCATAAGTTTTTTAAGGTGTGGAAATCTTTTTTGACCTTTTTTGATAGGCCAACGACACATGTACAGGACCCTTGATGTGTTTGTAATGTTTCCTTTGGACTGTTTGTTTGAAGTTAAACTGCTGTTTTTGTACTACATTGTCAGATGTGCAATATTCTATTGTTATATCAGTATGGTGCAATCAGTGTTTGTGCATATTGTTATTGTGGTGACAGCAAGGGATTGGGAAGGGTTATGTTGGTTTTGTTATATTTGTGTTGTTTATAATGTTAAAATTGAATAAACATATCTAAACACAAAACAGAAATAACTAATTAATTCTCGTGCGGCCCGGGGGTTGGGGACCACTGTATTAGAGTAAAAGTAAAGTAAAGTATTTTGCACAGATTTGAGAACTAATGAACGTGAGGGAATGATACAGATTATATTTATGAAACAAACTGAGAGTGAATCTGTCGCTGAGCTCTTCTGTCTTTATTATTCTGACGTTTCTAAAGGAGCACAACAACACAACGACAAAAACACAGGATTTTAAACCAACACTTAAAATACTTTTTACTTCAAACCAACTGTGGTGGAGTAAAAGTAAAAGTACTTCTTGTTAGATTGTACTTGAGTAAAGTACCAGGCCACTGTACAGCAGCACTGAGCCCAGACCCAGACCTGACACAGACTGCAGGTATTTCCAGTGCATTAAGCTCCCTCCAGTGGTTTTACTCAGGTATAGCAGGAGCACTTGTGTTCCTCTGGTTCCATTCTGACACAGTGAAAAAACTCCCATCAGCCCCTGCTGCTTAAATGGTCTGGACCCAGGACTTGGTCTGGAGACTTGGACTCGCTGTCAGAGTTAAAGAGTCGAGCTGCTGTAGGTTCTAAAGTCCATTATCTTTATCTTACAGAGTTTTTCTTCTACATATTTTTCTTCTAAATAAACTAAACATGCTCATATTTAAATGTAAATAAATGAACTGGATAATGTCCCTCTGTGTGGCCCTCGCCTCTTCCAGTTCAGTTCCTTGTTATTTTGCATGTTAGTGTGTGATAGTGTTATAGTGATAGTGAAATTTGCACACAGTTTGCATTGGGTGTGACGTCTATTTTTGGATTTAGTTTGACTTATTTTGTTTGGAAAGAAAGTGCTTCTTTTGGTGGGGTACAAGCTAAGCGCAGCCCATGATGTTTTGGTTGTCGTTGTTGCTGTTTGTTTCGTTTTTCCAATTTAACAACTTCCCTGTTTTATTAAGAAATTGTTATCCTTTAGCCTGTACATAACGATTTACAAAAACAGGTATTTATGTTTTACAAAGAGCAGGACAGCTTGAGTATTTTGGGTTTTTTAATTTTTTTTTTTCTCTTAAGAGTATCAGAAGCCTAGTGAGACTGATCTGGGATCTGTCTCCAACAATTAAGGGAAGTAACATAATCGTGGGGGATTTGCCACCGAGTGTGGAATGGGATTGTTTTTTTGTTTTTTTCTTCTCGATTTCGATATGTTCAATGTCTGTTCTGGTGTTCAGTGGTTAACCTTCTCAGAGTCACTAGAATTGTCTTATGTTTTTTTTGTTTTTTTGAATGCCACAAAGGGTAAGACTTAAATTTATGTCTTGGAATTGTAGAGGTTTGCAGAAAACTAAAAAGATTAGGCAAGTTATGAATGAGCTAAAGGACCTGGATGCAAAAATTATATTTTTGCAGGAGACTCTTAAAGAAGATCATGTTAAAATAAGCAGGAGATGGAAAGGAAGTGTGTATGCAGCATCATTTAGCTCTCAGGCAAGGGGAGTTATGACCCTCATTCATAGTTCAATTCTTTTCAAGGATCCAGTGGAATTGAGGATAAACTTGGGAGATATTTAATTATTCAAGGTTCACTACTTACTGTCCATTTGAATTTAGTAAATATATATGGCCCGAATGTAGACGATTCAAATTTTTTCACAGACCTCTTTCTTACTCTATCTTCCCTTCCTGGGGAATGTATAATTGCAGGGGATTGGAATTGTACATTAGATCCAGTTCAGGAGCGGTCTACAGGCATTGATCAAACTCACAACAGAAGCAGGACGACCATTAAACATTTTATGAAAGAGTTGAATCTAATAGATATCTGGAGACATCTAAAACCCAATGACATCGCATACTCATGTTATTCAAGTACGTACCGGACATTTTCCCGTATTGATTATTTTTTGATTTCAGTAACGTTGCAATGCAAAATAGAGGATTGTTTCTATGATCGTACACTGCTGTCAGATCATGGAGCGTCTGGTTTTATCCACAGAGACAAGGCTCTTGTAAAAGGTCCGCCTAGATGGAGTTTGAATCAAAAATGGTTACTGGATGATCATTTTATCAAGTACATTGGACAAGAAATCGACAACTACTTTAGTGATAATACAACTCAAACAACAGCAGGAATTAAATGGGATGCCTTTAAAGCTTTTTTGAGAGGACATATTATAAGTTATACTGCATCTAAATCTAAAGATTTCCATAAAAAGAGATTATTATTAGAGGCTAGAATAAAACTTCTTCAGGAACAGGTAATCAGCAATAATAACCCTACTACAGAAAAAGAATGACTGCTTTTGAAAGCAGAATATAATAAAATGTCAGCTGATAGAGCAGCTGCTGATATAATTCGACTTAATCAAACATTTTAAGAACAAGGGGAAAAGACTGGGAAATTGTTAGCGTGGCAGATCAAACAATTAGAAACAAGGAAAACTATAACTTCGATTAAAAATAGTAATGGGGATACGGTAACCGACCCTGTAAAAATTAACTATGAATTCTGTGACTTTTATAAAAAATTGTATGACTCTCAAATAATATATGATTCAATAGCTCAAAATACCTTTTTAGATAGACTAGAAATTCCCAAAGTCTCTGTTGATTTTGTGGAGCGGCTAGAAGCAGATTTGAAGGAAGGGGATATAAGTAAAGCCATTGATAGCATGAGAGCAGGTAAAACACCTGGTCCAGACGGGCTACCTATAGATCTTTATAAAAAATTTAAAGCTAAATTGCTGAAACCACTTTTGGATATGTTTTTAGAAGCATTCCGTTGCTGAAGTCTGCCACAATCACTGACTGCAGCATTAATAACACTACTGCCAAAACCGGGAAAGCCTAGTAACTGCTGTGCAAATATGAGACCAATAAGTTTGTTAAATGCTGATCTAAAAATTTTATGTAAAATTTTGGCACGACGGCTTCAGGAAACATTACCTTATATAATACATAGAGATCAAAATGGGTTTATTCTTGGGCGTCAGGGGTTTGTCAGGAGGGTTCTTATCATTCAGGGTTTGGAAGATTCTACAGACAAGGCCCTCCTGTCTTTGGAAGCCGAAAAGGCTTTCGATAAAGTGGAGTGGCCTTATCTTTTCAACATTTTAGAATGATTTGGTTATGGGAAAAAATGTATAAAATGGGTTCGGTTACTGCACTGTAAACCCGGCTTTTCTGTTTTTTAACATGTTTAGCTGTTATTACTAATATTGCTTTGTTTTTGCAAAGGCCAGAGTCATTACTGAACCTGACCAGGTGTTAACACTACTTAACTTAAGTAGTGAGTGCACTAATGGCTCTCTGCAGAGTAAACTTAAAATCCTCAGTTTTTACAGGAGATGGGAGGGGTTTGGGCTGACATCAGCACAGGTTCTGGAAAGTTCCGATAGCCGGGTCTGTGTCAGTATCGGCAGCAGAAACACAACATGGACGAGGTTTTGGTGGATTACAGCTTCAAAACTTGTGGTAAGTGCATAAAACTGTAAAACTGTACACTTAACGTGTGTTAAAGAGTAATTTTGAACATGTGACAGTGGAGTTACTGCAATAGTGAGTCCTAAATTAATCCTGGACGGTTTAAAACAAACTAATTATTTTGAGAGATATTTTCATGGTTTGGCTTGTCTGTTAGAACTGTGGAAACATCAAAAATAGTCATGTTTTCATTAGAAAATTCCAGTTAGCAGCCCATGCCTTCATTAGCGCTGCGTAGCTGTTTAGCATGTAGCATTAGCACTAGTCTGACGGCTAACATTGGCCTAAACAGGTTACAGTGTGGTTTTAGGGATTCAACATGGATAATGGGACTAACGTATGAGTGTCCTGAGTCGGACACTATGGCCCTGAGTCGGACGCTATGGCCCTGAGTCGGACGCTATGGCCCTGAGTCGGACGCTATGGCCCTGAGTCGCACGCTATGGCCCTGAGTCGGACGCTATGGCCCTGAGTCGGACACTATGGCCCTGAGTCGCACGCTATGGCCCTGAGTCGCACGCTATGGCCCTGAGTCGGACGCTATGGCCCTGAGTCGGACGCTATGGCCCTGAGTCGCACGCTATGGCCCTGAGTCGGACGCTATGGCCCTGAGTCGGACGCTATGGCCCTGAGTCGCACGCTATGGCCCTGAGTCGCACGCTATGGCCCTGAGTCGGACGCTATGGCCCTGAGTCGGACACTATGGCACTGAGTCGCACGCTATGGCCCTGAGTCGGACGCTATGGCCCTGAGTCGGACGCTATGGCCCTGAGTCGGACACTATGGCACTGAGTCGCACGCTATGGCCCTGAGTCGCACGCTATGGCCCTGAGTCGCACGCTATGGCCCTGAGTCGGACGCTATGGCCCTGAGTCGCACGCTATGGCCCTGAGTCGCACGCTATGGCCCTGAGTCGGACGCTATGGCCCTGAGTCGCACGCTATGGCCCTGAGTCGCACGCTATGGCCCTGAGTCGCACGCTATGGCCCTGAGTCGGACGCTATGGCCCTGAGTCGCACGCTATGGCCCTGAGTCGCACGCTATGGCCCTGAGTCGCACGCTATGGCCCTGAGTCGCACGCTATGGCCCTGAGTCGCACGCTATGGCCCTGAGTCGTACGCTATGGCCCTGAGTCGGACGCTATGGCCCTGAGTCGCACGCTATGGCCCTGAGTCGGACACGCTCACCTTTTGCTATTTTTCTGCCCTCTAACAGACGCTCGCAAAGACGTTAACTCGCTAACAGTATATATAAAAAAAAAACTCCACATATTGCTCTAACTTACTTAGAAACTGTTCTTTAACACCATGCCCTTATTTTAATATTAGCACAGTTAGCTTGTTTATTCGTGCCACACAGCGTCCCTCCATTTTTGTGGAGGTCAAACAGCTCAGCTTAGCCGTGTGAAGATTTTTTTTTTCTCTCTTTAAAATAGATGGGCATTTTTTGAATTTTTAAACTGTTGTGATTGTCACCTTAGCTGTAACAGGATCAGTTCTACAGCTCATAGAGCAGTGCTGCCACCAGTTTGAACCTATTTGTGTTAGTGTTTTTGTGATGAGTAATAAAGCCATTTTTTTTACAGGTCATCGTGGCCTGCAGGCAGTGGATCTGTGTAAGCTGGATTACAAGTTCACAAGTGAAAAGTCCAAGAAACACCGTTGCTTAAAGTTGTCAAGCAGAAGCTGGAGCTGACCCAGAGGAGGACAGAAGCTGTGGAGTCTGCAGCTGCTGTACGCCTTGTTATGGCCTGCACTCTTTATTTGTGATCAGGTTTGCCAAAATTTGAATTTTCTATATATTTTAAAGTGGGTTTCTCATCAAGAGACTCTTACACAATTTTAAAATGTATTTTTGCTAATGATGTCACTCTCCTCATCTCTGACATTTTAGATCAAAGACAACATAGGACAACGTTTGGTACAACTTAGATAAGAAATGAAGGCAAGACTGTGCCTACAGGACTTCCACAGAGTTGTTCCAAGACTAATTCTGTATCATTTTGCATTGTCTACACTCAGTGGGCTGGGTCTCAGTTACATTTTTATTTCCAAAACTGTGTATGACGTGTGCTCATGAGTTTTTACAGTACATGTGTCTGTATAACATTCTGTAGTGATGTTCAACTGTATCTGTTTATATTTTAGTGTGAAAATAGTTACTAAACATTTAAGAATATTAAAGTTTATTTTGTTCTCATCTGAGGACACCGATGACTCTTTCAGCAGCTGGACTTTGGGATCTTGCTCGTTTACCCTGACGGTGCCAGGACTTCAGCCTTGTCCCATCTCCACACAGCGGTGCTGAAAACTGTGACTGAGGGCAAAGTTGTCAACAGCTACAAGACAAAAGCCATGTGCCTGCTGTTAGGTCTGACGTGCATTCAAACTAAACTTACTTTTGCACTTTTTTTTCAATAAATCTGCATTAATGAAAAAAAATCTCTTTTTTTAAATAATGCAGTACACAGAAAACACTGTATAAGATGCAATGATAATACTCACAATATCTAGTGATAAAACCAAAATAACTTAGTTCTGAATACTAATAATCATTAGTAAAGATTATGTTGACTACTAATTAACGTTAGTAATCATAACTAATGCACTTAAGTAATCAAACCACAGATACTCAAGTCCCTGTGTTGACACAGCTTGGATTACTTAGTTTTAGTTTGTGTAAAAACTAAACCTCACGAGACAACGGCTTTCCTTGCGCAGTTCTAGTAATGATTACTAATTTGGGTTTACAGTGTGTATTTAAATCCTACAGCAGCTATAATGACGAACAAAAACATTTCAGAGTCGATTTTGATAAAAAGGGGGTCGTCAAGGTTGCCCTTTGTCACCACTTTTGTTTACTTTGGCGATAGAAGCTTTGGCAATAGCCATAAGATCACACACTGAAATATTTGGAATATCTCTTTGCCATACTGAGCACAAGGTGGCATTATATGCAGATGATGTTATTTTATTTATTTCTCAAATTAGTAAAACTATTCCAGCTATATTAGAACTGATAAAGGCTTTTAGTAATATCTCTGGTTATACAATTAATAATAGCAAGTCCTCCATACTATTACTTAATGAGAAAGAAATTGAGAATCCAGTCCAACAGGCTGTGTTTTAAGGTGGTAGATCATTTTACATACTTGGGTGTAGAAATTTGGCCCAAATTAAATCTGATTGTTAGATCTAATTATGATTTGTTAATGAATGAAATAACAGGCTCAGTTGATAGGTGGACATCATTACCTCTGTCTTTAATTGGTAGAATCGATGTTATTAAAATGAATATGCTCCCCAAAATGTTATATTTGTTCCAGAATGTGCCATTGCCTCCACCCAATGACTTTTTTACAAAGATTAAAAAGTTATTTATTGGATTTATTTGGAAAAATAATCAAGCTCGGGTTGGACTGTCTTTGTTGCATTTGCCTTACAATAAGGGAGGTTTGAAATGTCCAAATATAGTTTGGTATTATTGGGCGGTGCAATTGAGATCAATTAAATTTTACTTTGCAACAAAGGATGTACCCCAGTGGAGGGAAATGGAGTCAGAAGGTCTGAATTTACCATTACCACAATATCTTTACTCAGACAATTTTTCTAATTTGACCAAACAAACTACAAATCCAATTGTTAAAAATATGATTCAGATTTGGTTTAGGGTACACTGAAAAAACGGGAGAAGGGAGGTTGTTCATTTTGTAAATAAAAGTTATGTTACAACGTCATATTTTTATTACATTTCTTGTCTAAACATGATTCAATCTAAAAACCTTCATCTAAATGGTCTTGTTGTGAAATCTACATGTTTCAGTCATCATAGCAATACATGAAATAGTTGCACTTTGTGGTGAAGCTCCGCCCACTTTTTTGAAACGTGACTATCCCTCCCCGCACTTTGGCCGGGAAACAAGTTTTCCGAGGAGTTGAGGGAGCCATTTTGTCGTCGCCACGCGAGATTCGCCGGAGTTTTCGAAGAGGTAAATGTTTCAAAAATGTTAAAAAACATCTATAACTAGAATGTAGTGTGAATGCATGACGTTTATTGACCACAAATTGTAAGTTCTCGAACACCGTCAACAGGTTATGTTAAGCTTAATGTTAGCTTGAGCAGAGGTTAATGCATTTTACTGGTGCAAGGGCAAATCATCTCTGTATTTGAAAAACGAATCCAATGTGTTTATCTAGTTTTGAAGTATTTTAATTTGGCTACTCCTTACTTTCCAAAGTGCCTCGTGTGTGTCGCTCAGCGTTCCTGGGAGAGAAATGTTCAAACGCATGTGAGGTAGGCCATGTGTTTTCCTCTGTTTAAGCACTTAGTTAAAAATAGTTTGAGATGTAGCCTACTAACGTTAGTGCTGTGTTCGCGGAGAAAGGCTCACACGCTTTCAGAGCTTAGCATTTTAGCATGGTTAGCATGTAAGCTATGGCTACATTCAGAGCAGAGCAGTTCCTCTCTCTCAGAATCAGCTCATCATTAATGCACCAGGAGCTCGGGTTGAGCCGCGGAGCTGCAGCCCTAAGGTCCGGCACACGGAGGTGTGGCGCAGAGGCGCAGCGTGGACGTGTGTCACGGAGGTGTGGCGCAGAGGCGCAGCGTGGACGTGTGTCACGGAGGTGTGGCGCAGAGGCGCAGCGTGGACGTGTGTCACGGAGGTGTGGCGCAGAGGCGCAGCGTGGACGTGTGTCACGGAGGTGTGGCGCAGAGGCGCAGCGTGGACGTGTGTCACAGAGGTGTGGCGCAGAGGCGCAGCGTGGACGTGTGTCACGGAGGTGTGACGCAGAGGCGCAGCGTGGACGTGTGTCACAGAGGTGTGGCGCAGAGGCGCAGCGTGGACGTGTGTCACGGAGGTGTGACGCAGAGGTGCAGCGTGGACGTGTGTCAAAGAGGTGTGGCGGAGCGTGGACGTGTGTCACGGAGGTGTGACGCAGAGACGCAGCGTGGACGTGTGTCACGGAGGTGTGGCGCAGAGGCGCAGCGTGGACGTGTGTCACGGAGGTGTGACGCAGAGGCGCAGCGTGGACGTGTGTCACGGAGGTGTGGCAGAGGCGCAGCGTGGACGTGTCACGGAGGTGTGACGCAGAGGCGCAGCGTGGACGTGTGTCACGGAGGTGTGACGCAGAGACGCAGCGTGGACGTGTGTCACGGAGGTGTGGCGCAGAGGCGCAGCGTGGACGTGTGTCACGGAGGTGTGACGCAGAGGCGCAGCGTGGACGTGTGTCACGGAGGTGTGACGCAGAGGCGCAGCGTGGACGTGTGTCACGGAGGTGTGGCGCAGAGGCGCAGCGTGGACGTGTGTCACGGAGGTGTGGCGCAGAGGCGCAGCGTGGACGTGTGTCACGGAGGTGTGACGCAGAGGCGCAGCGTGGACGTGTGTCACGGAGGTGTGACGCAGAGGTGCAGCGTGGACGTGTGTCAAAGAGGTGTGGCGGAGCGTGGACGTGTGTCACGGAGGTGTGACGCAGAGACGCAGCGTGGACGTGTCACGGAGGTGTGACGCAGAGGCGCAGCGTGGACGTGTGTCACGGAGGTGTGGCAGAGGCGCAGCGTGGACGTGTCACGGAGGTGTGACGCAGAGACGCAGCGTGGACGTGTGTCACGGAGGTGTGACGCAGAGGCGCAGCGTGGACGTGTGTCACGGAGGTGTGGCAGAGGCGCAGCGTGGACGTGTCACGGAGGTGTGACGCAGAGGCGCAGCGTGGACGTGTGTCACAGAGGTGTGGCGCAGAGGCGCAGCGTGGACGTGTGTCACGGAGGTGTGACGCAGAGGCGCAGCGTGGACGTGTGTCACGGAGGTGTGACGCAGAGGCGCAGCGTGGACGTGTGTCAAAGAGGTGTGGCAGAGGCGCAGCGTGGACGTGTGTCACGGAGGTGTGACGCAGAGGTGCAGCGTGGATGTGTCACGGAGGTGTGACGCAGAGGCGCAGCGTGGACGTGTGTCACGGAGGTGTGACGCAGAGGCGCAGCGTGGACGTGTGTCACGGAGGTGTGACGCAGAGGTGCAGCGTGGACGTGTGTCACGGAGGTGTGGCAGAGGCGCAGCGTGGACGTGTGTCACGGAGGTGTGGCAGAGGCGCAGCGTGGACGTGTCACGGAGGTGTGACGCAGAGGCGCAGCGTGGACGTGTGTCACGGAGGTGTGACGCAGAGACGCAGCGTGGACGTGTGTCACGGAGGTGTGACGCAGAGGCGCAGCGTGGACGTGTGTCACGGAGGTGTGACGCAGAGACGCAGCGTGGACGTGTGTCACGGAGGTGTGACGCAGAGGCGCAGCGTGGACGTGTGTCACGGAGGTGTGGCAGAGGCGCAGCGTGGACGTGTCACGGAGGTGTGACGCAGAGGCGCAGCGTGGACGTGTGTCACGGAGGTGTGGCGCAGAGGCGCAGCGTGGACGTGTGTCACGGAGGTGTGACGCAGAGGCGCAGCGTGGACGTGTCACGGAGGTGTGACGCAGAGGCGCAGCGTGGACGTGTGTCACGGAGGTGTGGCAGAGGCGCAGCGTGGACGTGTGTCACGGAGGTGTGACGCAGAGGTGCAGCGTGGATGTGTCACGGAGGTGTGACGCAGAGGCGCAGCGTGGACGTGTGTCACGGAGGTGTGGCAGAGGCGCAGCGTGGACGTGTGTCACGGAGGTGTGACGCAGAGGTGCAGCGTGGATGTGTCACGGAGGTGTGACGCAGAGGCGCAGCGTGGACGTGTGTCACGGAGGTGTGACGCAGAGGTGCAGCGTGGATGTGTCACGGAGGTGTGACGCAGAGGCGCAGCGTGGACGTGTGTCAAAGAGGTGTGGCAGAGGCGCAGCGTGGACGTGTGTCACGGAGGTGTGACGCAGAGGTGCAGCGTGGATGTGTCACGGAGGTGTGACGCAGAGGTGCAGCGTGGATGTGTCACGGAGGTGTGACGCAGAGGCGCAGCGTGGACGTGTGTCACGGAGGTGTGACGCAGAGGTGCAGCGTGGATGTGTCACGGAGGTGTGACGCAGAGGTGCAGCGTGGATGTGTCACGGAGGTGTGACGCAGAGGCGCAGCGTGGACGTGTGTCACGGAGGTGTGGCAGAGGCGCAGCGTGGACGTGTGTCACGGAGGTGTGACGCAGAGGTGCAGCGTGGATGTGTCACGGAGGTGTGGCGCAGAGACGCAGCGTGGACGTGTGTCACGGAGGTGTGGCAGAGGCGCAGCGTGGACGTGTGTCACGGAGGTGTGACGCAGAGGTGCAGCGTGGATGTGTCACGGAGGTGTGACGCAGAGGCGCAGCGTGGACGTGTGTCATGGAGGTGTGGCAGAGGTGCAGCGTGGATGTGTCACGGAGGTGTGACGCAGAGGCGCAGCGTGGACGTGTGTCACGGAGGTGTGACGCAGAGGCGCAGCGTGGACGTGTGTCAAAGAGGTGTGGCGGAGCGTGGACGTGTGTCACGGAGGTGTGACGCAGAGACGCAGCGTGGACGTGTGTCACGGAGGTGTGGCGCAGAGGCGCAGCGTGGACGTGTGTCACGGAGGTGTGGCGCAGAGACGCAGCGTGGACGTGTGTCACGGAGGTGTGACGCAGAGGCGCAGCGTGGACGTGTGTCACGGAGGTGTGACGCAGAGGCGCAGCGTGGACGTGTGTCACGGAGGTGTGACGCAGAGACGCAGCGTGGACGTGTGTCACGGAGGTGTGACGCAGAGGCGCAGCGTGGACGTGTGTCAAAGAGGTGTGGCGGAGCGTGGACGTGTGTCACGGAGGTGTGACGCAGAGACGCAGCGTGGACGTGTGTCACGGAGGTGTGGCGCAGAGGCGCAGCGTGGACGTGTGTCACGGAGGTGTGACGCAGAGGCGCAGCGTGGACGTGTGTCACGGAGGTGTGACGCAGAGGCGCAGCGTGGACGTGTGTCACGGAGGTGTGGCGCAGAGACGCAGCGTGGACGTGTGTCACGGAGGTGTGACGCAGAGGCGCAGCGTGGACGTGTGTCACGGAGGTGTGACGCAGAGACGCAGCGTGGACGTGTGTCACGGAGGTGTGGCGCAGAGGCGCAGCGTGGACGTGTGTCACGGAGGTGTGACGCAGAGGCGCAGCGTGGACGTGTGTCACGGAGGTGTGGCGCAGAGGCGCAGCGTGGACGTGTGTCACGGAGGTGTGACGCAGAGGCGCAGCGTGGACGTGTGTCACGGAGGTGTGACGCAGAGGCGCAGCGTGGACGTGTGTCACGGAGGTGTGACGCAGAGGCGCAGCGTGGACGTGTGTCACGGAGGTGTGGCGCAGAGACGCAGCGTGGACGTGTGTCACGGAGGTGTGGCGCAGAGGCGCAGCGTGGACGTGTGTCACGGAGGTGTGACGCAGAGGCGCAGCGTGGACGTGTGTCACGGAGGTGTGACGCAGAGGTGCAGCGTGGACGTGTGTCACGGAGGTGTGACGCAGTGTTGACGTGTGTCACGGAGGTGTGGCGCAGAGGCGCAGCGTGGACGTGTGTCACAGAGGTGTGGCGCAGCGTGGACGTGTGTCACAGAGGTGTGGCGCGAGGTCAGGCGCACTCATAAATCGAGCGGTCCTGAGGCCGCGGGTGCTCAGCAGCAGCAGCAGTGTCGTGTGTGGATGGGAATCGAGGAGGAGATGAATGCGGTGGGGCCCTGCTTTGTCAGGTGTCACTCTGAAAAGCTGTGTGTGCTGCCATTGTGACATTATTATTAGTTGCATAAAAAGTTGAATGGACAGCATGTTTAGACAACACTGTCTAAGTAAGTTTTCTTTAAACGTTAATTTTGCAGGCTAAAAGCCCTTCTGAAAACCTACAGCACAGCAAGAGCTGTAGCTGTAGCCTTAAAAGTCAGGCCCAACATGGCCTGAGCCTGAGTACATTTTGATTGACAGCTTTGTTAAAGCCTGAAGTTTGCTGCCCGACCTTATTCAAATTTGCGCACAGGCACACAACTCTTCCTCCTCCTTCCTCATTATTTTCATTGTGCACATGGTCAAAATTCTTCCACACCTCAGACCTTGATTTCATTGCTGGCTCAACCAAAACGTAGTCACCACAGAGTCGCCTCTGCTTCACTTCCTCAGCATCCATTATGGCATCTTTCTTGCAGCATCACATGACCGTGAGAGCCAGGCTTTGTAGAGCATCAGAGTTTCAGAACTGCATTCTCTCAGAGAGTTGAGTTCAGGATGTTAAACTTTAACTTGTATTGCAGCTTTATTAGAAATCACATGAGCTCATCTGTTTGAGAGATTCTGAAGTCGGGAGTGCAAAATGTTACTCATTACATTATTATTTTGTAAACTGGCTCATGTTGTTTGCTTTCAAGCCACAGTTTTTGTTATAGTATAGTATAGTATTTGTTATGTCCAGAAATTATATAATAAACTCAGTAAATGAGACTGGGTTCTAGATCAGCTTATCCAGGCACACAGAGGACGAGCTGTGTCTACATAAAGTCTGATTGTCTAATCTTCTAATTATTAGGGCTGACAGCCTCTGGTAGCTTAGTCAATTAAGTGGTCACTGCAGTTTTAGTCAACTGAAGTTTTATTGGTTGATTATTACATTGACCTAACTTAAAATTTTGTGTTAATTTTCAGACGCCATTGATGATTTTTAGATAATATTTATTTTACCGCCATCTTTAAAAAAATGTTTTATCAAATAATTCATGTTAAGTCACTTCTTTGCGTAAGTCCCCTACATAACCTTTTTTTGATTTGGGTTGATTATTCTCTACTAATTATGTTTCTCCCTCTTCACAGTGGCAGTGTTGGAGGTGCCTGGTACAGGTTTTAAGCAGATCTACCGTCGGAAGCAGTTTCAAAGCTAACAGGTAATGTCTTTGGCTGTGACGTTAAGTGTACATGGCTTCAGTGTCGCACACACTCGACTCACATTGAAACACCCATGGCATATTTGCTATAAGGTGGCTGATTTTCTCTGTGTATTGATAGTAAAAATTCATGTCAAGAATTTTAATCAGCAACGTTGTCAGTTATGACAATTGTTTTAGCTAACAGCCAAGTTCTCTGTGTTCACGCTCTCACAGCATCCAGGCACGCTCTTCTCTTACAAGACCTCAGATCCTTACAAACATCTTTCCTCCTCCATCTTCACCTGTGAACACACAAGAGATTTATAGTCAGAATGCACTGTTTGTATTTTGCGTAACCATTACCATGAGCCTCCAAGTGTGACTACTCTTTGCTCACAAATAGTTTAATTGCTTGGTAAAATTTAAAAGTTATTGTAATCAAAATAGCATTGCTGCTGTAGAATTGTTAAGTGAACTTGACTAATTTTACAACAAATTCAACCTTTTTTTTAAATGTTTTGTACAGAACATAAAGCTGCATACTGTGGTGACTTTAATTTGTTGTTATTTTTTATTTGTTTTTATGTTTCCAGATTATAATTTATTTTTTTGTTGCTTTCAGGTGTTGTACCAGAATAAAGCCTCAAGTGGCAAGCTTGGATGTTTGAAAGGCTCTGTAGTAAATGGTGAGTAAAAATAATTGGTTTAAATCTTTATTGTTGAAATATATAAACAACACATATATGGAGTGATATTAATCAATAGGAAAAACTAATTAGTTGTATGTTAGATATTAGCTTGTTATTCACATAGACAATTTATTAGGCATTGTTAGTGCACTTTTTAGTGAATTTTTTTGGGTTTATTTCCTGAGACAAACAGTATATTTTAGATTAGTATTGAGATGTGTTTCTTTTTTATCACTATGTTAATGAGTACGGACCATAAGATGTAAAAGCCTTTTTTGTGATTTTTCTAACCTTATTCGTTTTCCATCTCTCCACAGTGGCTGTGTAAGGGCTGCGGGGTAAAAGTATCCAGAAGGTCTGCACTTCTCAGCCGTTATAAAGGTAAACATCCCCACTTTGGCCACACTGCCAGCTTTCCATGTACATCCTTGTCTTGTCCATGCACATTAAAAACATGGAATGCTTTGATTGTTCACCAAAGCAGACGACACAAAAGTGTAACTCTAAAAGAACTTCATACATTTAGCTGTCACCTGTGTGGATGTAATGTCATCCTGATGTAGCTCATGATGCCTTTGAGGGTGTTGTGCCGGTGGAGTTGGCTTACTGTTTGTCAGCACTGATTTCCGAAAAAATTGTTTACTCTTGTTGACCTGAATAAAGCAATACTGGCCTTTCCATATAAGTGGTCAGATAAAACAAATAAACCTCACATTGTACCGCCAAATTTCTCAGCTCAGAAAACTGTGGGGGGCAATGCCCACGAAAATTGGAGTTTGCTGAGGCTTCTCCCTTTTTTGATTGGACATTTGGTGCCTGAAAATGAACCTGCATGGTTGGTGTTAATGGATTTAAAAGACATTGTTGAACTTATTGTTGCACCAACACATACTGATGAATCCATTTCATATCTTGAAAGCAAGATAACTGAGCACAGACAGAGATACCAAGACTTGTTTCCAGCTGCTAGACTTTTGCCAAAACACCACTTCCTTGAACATTACCCTTATATGATAAAGTGTTTTGGTCCTTTAGTTGCACTCTGGACACTCAGATTTGAAGCCAAACATAGTTACTTTAAACAAATTGTGAAGCATACTAGTCATGATAGCATTTTACCTGAACTCACCCTCATATGGTAAAGCTCGTCTTGATGTACCCAGTGTGTCCTCATTTCCCATTGATTTTTTGAGTCAAGAAATTGTATTGGCTATAAAATCAAAATACCCTGATACATCTGAAGTCCATCTTGCCAAGTTGACGTCTGTGAATGGCTCACAGTACAACACAGGCATGATAGTTGTACATGGATGCGCTAGTGGCATGCCAGAATTTGCTGAGATTATGCAAATGTGTGTCATTGACAATGAGTTGTTCCTCATTGTAAGAGTGCTATGCGGATGGTACACAGACCACTACAGAGCCTTTGAAATAACCCTTTCACCAACAAGAGAAACCAAGCTTGTGCATCTGAAGGATCTTGCAGACATCTATCCTCTGGCAGATTATATTGTTGGATCAAGCCGTATGGTGGCCTTAAAAAGGCATATTATTGTTAAAGGTTGGTTAAATTGCTGTTAATTTGTTTGTCCGTCTAGAAGTTCATAAAGTGATTTTTCAAGGTAAACAATATGTAGGGCTGAGTTGTATGAATTTGATAAATTGGGCTTGTCATTATGAGCTGCATGAAAAAATGAGTACTTTCAGCTGAAATGACCAAGTTCTAATGTAAAATGATACAATAAGGGATTTTTTCACTGAGTGGTATTAAGTATAAGATTATATTGTGAAAAATAGGCCCACAATATGAGGGGGGGCATGGCTGTTGAAATAAAATTGCACCAGTGTGTTTCAGCTCAAAAGACTTTCTCAGGCTACCTGCATACTACTTGCCTATTTACTGTATGCAGACACATGTAGGCGCTTTACTTTGCAAGTCTGCGTGCATTCCTTATGGGTTAGTTGTCATTAGTATCATATTTTTTTTACCATATTTACTACTTTGGTTTTTATTTGTAAACAACACGCATAACATGTATTTACAAAAATCTCAATAGAGTTTTCTTATGCTGCTCCCTACATAATGAACGCAACTGTGTCCTGAATTGGGCTGTGCACACTGAGGAAGGCCTTTGAGCTGAAACAGTGTGTTTGTAATTCATTAACCATGGTTCAGTAAAGCTTTTTAATAGAGAAACATTCAGATCACCTTGGATTTGATCTTTTTTTAATTTTTATTTTATACTTATATTTTTCAGGTGAAGAAGAATGAGTTCACCCTGCATACTAAAAGTTATCCTCGTTGACAACACCAGCCAGAGGCTGACACTTTCAAATGGACTTCCTCAGTCTGTTCCTGAGCTGATGGAAGAAGTACAATGCCAGTGTGGTTTGACGTACAACTTTAAACTTCAATTTATGGATCCGCTCTTTGGTAATGAATTTATGAATTTGACCTCAACATCAGAAGTACAGAACAGAGGCACAATAAGGGTGGTTAATCTCTCAGAAGCTGCAATATCCCAGTCTGCGCCTTCACCCACAGTCAGTCATCCACCACCTGAAGAGACCAGCTCAGTCTCAAGTGCTTCGGTGTGAGCGGTGTTGATACAGACATAGTCTCTTCGCCTAAGTCTGAGTC
This sequence comes from Bostrychus sinensis, assembly GCA_020698575.1. Taxonomy (NCBI): domain Eukaryota; kingdom Metazoa; phylum Chordata; class Actinopteri; order Gobiiformes; family Eleotridae; genus Bostrychus; species Bostrychus sinensis. The sequence goes on along the minus strand of CM036255.1, from coordinate 35,017,979 downwards.
GTCAACCTCTAGCTCATTTTGGCCTGCAAAGTTTTATGTTCCAAAGTTTTCATTTGATTCTGAATTAAAACTTGAGCAAGGCAATGCTGAATACAAGGAAAAAGGAACATTTCTCACCCCAGATAACAAACTACGGTCAAACATTCTGGATGGACTTATCCAAGAAATTGTGCGTTATGGACTTTATGTAACAGATAAACAGTTCAGCAGTGTGGGGGAAGCCCTCATACTGAAGCATCCCTGCTGTCAGAGCGGGGATCAGTAAGTGGGTACGCTGGATGGAAACACAGATTAAAAAACAAGCTGGCAAACTACCGCACTCAGTTACGAAAGCTTGGTTGTCCCGAAGTAACTGTCAATGCTTTGAGCCACAAGCCACAAGGCAAAAGCCCTGCATTTGCAATCAAAAAACCAAGGCGCTCTGAAGTGAACTACTGCCCTCCTTATCCTACAGGAGAGTCAGAGGAAACTTTGGAGAAACTTCGAGTGGAACTTCTAACAGATGTAAAAAGGAGGAATAATAAAGAAACACTGCGGCTGAAAATGAACAAGACCTTTGCTTGTAGGAGATTCGAAGTAGTTCATGAAACACCCATGGTACAAGATTTTCAAGAACGATGGCCTGCTCTTTTTGATGTGTTGGAGGTATGTAAAATTGTTAATAAATCATTCGATTAAAATCAGTTCAGAAAAAAATGACTGTAAAATCTTTGTCTTGTGTTGTCAGATAAATGCAGAATTTAAGAGAATCACCACTGTTCCACTGCAGTCCCGGTTCCTCTCGCAGCTCCACGTTCTGTCTTCAAAACTGCTTGCACTCTGTACAAAGAGAGGAGGCCACATTGGCAGACGACTAAAAAACATCCTGCAATACATGACTGAAGTAAGATGAAAAAAAGTGACGTAAAATGTTTACTGATAGGAAAATGTACTAATTGAAATCTGTCCCACATCCTCCAGGACGATGACGTCGACGCTGGGCGTGAATGTATTTTGAAGGGGCTGTGTGTGTACCTAAATGAAGACCCTGAGAACTTGATAAGAGAGCATGTGGTGAGTGTAATGAAATAAATCTAGGTATTACTATGTAGTTACATGTTTCATGTAAATTTACACTTTCACTCATACTTGGTTCTAATGGTTCTCACAGCTGGGCTGCTAGCAGAATGGAGACATAATTAGGGTGGTTAATCTTTATACAGCCTTCCTGTCTTTGTATTGTATGTAGATGTTTGGTGAAATGTTTTTTAAAATCACTTGTTGCAGCGCTTGCATGTGACTTAGAGTAGTGTTTAAAATATTAGCAGTATGTGTATCAAAGTGAGATGATCTCAAAATCCTTATTATAGCTTTTATTTCTGCAAATGCATTGAGAACACTACTCATTCTAATCCAAATGGAAACATGAACAAAAAAATATCAAATTACTTATTACTTTACAGAAAGTGAAGAAAAAAAAAAGGAATATTAGGCTGTTCCAAAAATAACAGTGTCTGTGCTTTTCTTAACAAACTCAAACATTTTCTCTATAAATTGAAAATGTTTTAAGATTGTGTTTCCTGTGGATCTCTGAACTAATTAATATTTAGTTGTATAACCATGGTTTTTGAGAACTGCTCTTCATCTGTGACGCATGGCGTCCACTGACTTCTGGCAGGTATCACACCCCAGTTTGACTGGGCTCTCTACATTCGACAGTTCCTCTGCATATCTTGTTTTGGCCTCTAAAACAGCATTTTTAAGGTCACCCCACAAGTTTTCTATAGGGTTATGGTTTGGGGACTGTCGGGCCCCTCCATAACATTAATCTGCTTGGTCCTGAACCCAGATGCTGCTCTTTTACTGTACTGTGTTTTGAGTCCTTGTCTTGGTGAAAACCCATTTCTATGGCATTTCCTCTTCAGCAGAAAGCAATATGAGCTCTTGAAGTATTTGGATAGATTTAAACTGATCTATGATCCCTGTGGGCCATAAATGGGCCGACACCTCAGTCTGAGAAACATCCCCATATCATGATGCTCCACCAGGCTTTACTGTCTCCACACTGTCCTGGGACTGGAACTCTGCGTTTGGAGGCCCTCGACCCAAAAAGAACAATCTTACTTTCATCAGTCCATTTCTCTTTAGGCAGTCAGTGAGTTCTTTAACCTCTTCAGCTCATGCCTTTTTTTTTTTTTTTTTTACAAAGAGACTTTGTGGGGGCTTCTTGCTGGAAGTTTGGTTTCACAAAGGCGCCTTCTAATTGTTACAGTCTCACAGGTGTCTTTAGATCTTTTTTAGTCTCCCTGGAGCTGATCATTGGCTGAGCCTTTGCCATTTTGGCTTCGGCCCATTTGAATGATGATTTGTTGTTTTCTTCCACGTTTCAGGTTTTGGTTGCCATTTTAGATCATCTGAGATCATTATAGCTGAGCAGCCTATCATTTCCTGCACTTCTCCCCAGTCAACTTTTTAATCAAAGTACGCTGTTCTTCAGAACAAGATCTCGAACGACCCATTTCACTTTTTTTTTCTTCTTTTTTTTAAAGAAATGCGTTATAACCAACATACACAACATGTGCTGCCTTTGTTCTTTTATAAGATACAGCTGTTTAAACAGCTGTATCTCACAGCTGACTGAGCTTCCTGAGAGTACACCACACTGCTATTATTTTGAACATGCCCCTTTCAATTATTCAAATAAAAATAATTAGCAGAATGCATTTTACAACTGTTAGGTCTATTGGTTTTCTATTACTCTGCTACACCTACTAGCTAGTTGTTTGCGAAGTAGAAATATATTTTTATCCAAAAACAGTGATTGTTTTGCTTTGTGGCATTGGACTGCTATTATTTAGAACACTACTGTAGGTGTCCTCACTGTGATCATGGGCAGTGTCAGACTGCATCTTCCCACTTCAGACTTCTTTCTCTCTGTGTGTGGCTCTGACAAGCCCCACCTCCCCCACAAAAACAGTAAAAGAATGTTATAACTTTTGTGTTTTTATTAAAAACAGATTTGTTTGTATGCTGTCCTTAAAGGGGCAATTTTGTATTTTCATCTGGTTTAAATTTTGTAATAAATGTCACATTTACTTGCATTATCTAATTATTGACTTTTTGAAAAAAAAAAGGTGTTACAATAATCAATTATCCGAATAATTGTGAGTTGCAGGCCTAAGCTGAAGCTTATCATCATCTGTGGATTGTCATGTGGCACCAGTGCCAGGGTTAGGTCCCCAGCCCTAATAAGGTTTCATGGTGCTCTTTTTGGCAAAGGAACTGTCAAAAGATTAGCCTCATTTGTCCAAGCTTTACGTTTACGTTTTTCCTGTCTCTGTCTGGTACTGAGCAAATCCTGGATTGTTTGTCCACAATACACATTTTAAGCCTGTAATGGAGCAGAGTTCATTGCTCATCTGTTACAAGGAACCACATGCACATTAGAGCTCTACACTACAGCTGTAGCACAGTATGCTTATATTAAGATTAGCATTTCACGTAAATAATTGCAGCATTTGCAAATTTATTTTAATTAAATATTCACCCCTACCTGCCATTTGTACTTAAGTTTTAATCACATTTGCCACGTCCTGGCCCGTGAGCAGGAATTTTACCGGCCATTTGCAGTTTAAGTTAAGTGGAGAGGTTAAGTCTTTTTTTTTTTTTCAGGTTCTTTTATACCCCAATTCTGAAACAGAAAATTCAGAGTTTGCCTCATTTTATTAATTAGACTTTTCATTAAAACTGCTTTGTGAAACAGACCCCTGGTGGGTTTGCTCAGATACTGCTTACACCAGGTCCAAGCTTTAGATTTAGTCTTGAGTCTCATTTGTGGCACAGAGTTTTGTCCTGGTGTGTGTCTGATACAGTGTTGACTCTGTAACTGCTTTTGCAGGGAGACAATGATGCCGCCTTTGAAGAATCTATTGAAGAAATTACTGTGGGAATCTTCACCATAAAACAACTTGAGGTCCAGCCTAGGCCAAACAACACTGGAACTGTCCTGGAGGTCACATCGTTATCCAGGAACTGGACAATGTTCCACTGCTGTTGCACTGCTGTTTGGCCTCATGTATGCTCTAAACATGGATTATCCTCCACAACTCAACTCACTTTGAAGTGCTCCAAAAAGTGGTTATGGAGCTAGATGGGGCCACACTTTCAAAGAAAGCCCAGGCCCTGAAAAATAGACTTCATGAGTAATGATGTATGATGATCAATATTTTGATTTTGCACTGACATTTGCGTGGTCTGGCCAGCGAGCCAAAAGGACCTTGACCATTCAAGCTGTTTTTCATAGGTTTGTGTAGTAACTGTTCTCATACACAGTGGTTGTTGTATGACCATATGTTTTTGCATTGGCTTGTACTTCCTCTTCACTGGAGACTGACAAATGTATTGGGCTGATTTTTGCATCTTACAGACAAAAGGCCGATTATTGCACTTGAATGCCAAATTTTGGTTCGGCACATGTCCGGGCAACAACGTGACTAAAGGAGCCCAACTTTCTTAACCATCTTTTAGCAGTTTAGACTCTTTCACTGCAGTTTCTAGGAAACGTCTAAAATTGCTTTATCTCAGCGTGAAAAGCTCAAAAGAGCAATAAAAAGTTTTTGCTTGTTTCTCTGGTAGAGTACCACGTAAAACAAAAAAAAAACAAATGCATTTTTTAGCTCTCCCCAAGCTCTACTTGTACAGCGTGTTTGACTGAGATTGCCCTTTTGATTTTCTCAAAAATCTCATCTTTTAACTTTTCCTGACAGTTTATTGGAGGCCACTGTGGCAGCCCTGCTACATATTTGTGGGATTTGGCCTTAAGATGCTTTTGAAGTCCCGAGAAGCCAGCTCAGTGTGTCCCTAAACATCTTTTAGCAGTTTGGGCTCTTTCTATGCAGTTCATAGAAAATGTCTAAAATCGCTTTATCACAGCCTTAAAAGCTCAAAATGGCAAAAGATTTTGCTCATTTCTCTGGCATAGAACCAAAAATCTAAATTAATTCTATAGCTCTTCCTAAGCTCTACTTGCACAGCATGTGTTATTGAGAATGCCTTAATTTTTTTTTTTTTTTTTTTTTTTTTTTTTCAAAAAACTCCAATTCTAACATATTGGTTTGCTTTTTAATAAGCATTATTAAAACAAATGGTTATATTAGAGCAATTTCTTTTTATACAATTAAGAAAAGTGGTCCTACTGCATTGGTCCAAGAAATCTGCAGTGTTTATCGGCCGTTGGATGCTCTGAATTCTAAAAATCTGCACTGGCCACAGAAAAATCTCATATTGGTCAACCTTTACTCTTTACTGTGTAAAAAGTCAGTATTGCTGGCCAGCTGACATTTTTCCACAGTTGCTAATTTGTTGATAAATTGTATTTCAGTGTATGTGTGGTCTGTAATTAGTTAATTGGTTTCACTTTAAAATATAATGGTTTCAGTTTTAGATTTACAGTGTTTCATGTTATGGATTAGCCTAAGCGTCAACTTGTTACCTTTTTATGCAGGTTATGTATTGCATCAGCCTAACGTGATTAAAACTAGCAAGATTTTTTTTTAAATATATTTTCTCGGTAGAAACCATACTTTTGAGTTTTTAAATTTTACAATTGATTATACACACACAAACAATTTGAGTACTTTTGTGGTGTTACGGTAATCTGATGGGATGGAGTACGTCTATAACTCCTATGGTCAATCTTTTACAGAGTTTCATGTTCCATGCTAATGTTCCATTATAATGCCTCATGTGTCTAAACTGATATTTGTGTCCTAGTTCCAGAAGTGACCTTTGACTGTAAACGTATTTAAGAAAATACAGTTCGATGACAGTTATTTGTGTTATTCTTTATTAGGGTTGTGGTGTACTGCTTTCAATATTCTTATGTATCTCTTAAGTTAAAAATTTTTTTGTTAGGTTAACATTATAAATATATTCTAGTTTAATGTTATACATTAGGCTGCTTCAAGATAACCACATCATAAATAAAATATTTAAATTTTTCATAAAGCCTAGATTTAAATCATTAAAATGCACACAGCATAAAATAAATATATATATTTAATATAAATGGTTCATGTATGAACAGCATAAAGTAAATGGGTAAAATGAACCTAATTTGATTACAAGTTTTCAATATGAAACATTCACATTGATAGAAGAAATATTGAATATGTTGGCAATAAGTAATGAAGTTATAAAACCAAAACATAATTAAATTATAAGTTTTCAACATGAAATATTCATGTTCATATAACAAATATAAAATATGTTGGCAATAAAAAATAAAGTTATAAAACCAAAACATAACTCAATTAAATGCAACCGATGTACATAATTTTTTTTTACATAAATCCAACAAACTTTTTTTTTCAGTGTATGCAAGAGTGTAAATGAGCCCAGTTTGGGGGAATCAACATTTTATCCCAGGGAGGGCAGACGCTGTCTTTCAGCAACGGCCGTCAAAAGGATTAAGGATAATGCAAGATTTATTTATACCAAATTCGGAGACCTTGATGTCCTTTGATGAAATAAGACGCAAATACAACATAGATAAAAAATATTTTTTAAAATTCCTTCAGCTTAGAAGTTTCATTAGAACCAATCAGAATAACCTGTTAACCAAACCTCAAAAAACAAATCTGGAAAAAAACGTCTCTAAAAACAGTTTAAGTAAAGGTGCTATATCAGAGTGTTATAATTTGTTACTGTCCAATTCAACTGAAAATTCAGATTTTAAAGGAAAGGCTTGGAATGAAAGTAGTAAATGATAATGTCCCCCCTCCAAAGGGACATTATCATTTACTACTAATGAAGATCTGACAATGAATGTATCCCAAGAGGACTGGGAATCGGCGTGTACCAAAATTCATACACAAACAATTAATGTCCGGTTTAGGCTTTTACAGTACAAGTGGCTTATGAGAACTTACATTACGCCAGAAAAACTGAATAGATACAACTGTAATATACCAGATGTTTGTACAAAGTGTGGTGAGGCTAAAGGAACATTGTTCCACTGTAGGTGGCAATGTACTAAGGTCACACTCTTTTGGGAGGAGGTTAAAAAAGTGATAGAGACACTTATATCAAAGGACATTCCAATTAATCCTACTCTATTTATTTTAGGAATATATCCTGAAAAACTTACGTTTACAAAATTTCAACAAATAATGATAAATATGTGTCTCCTGCAAGCCAAAAGAACAATTGCTATATTTTGGAAAAAGAGCAACAGGCCTAATTTGGTGCATTGGGCCAAACAAATGCTCATGGTTTTTCCCTTGAAAGGATTACCTACGTTAGGAAAGGGAAATCAGCAATGTTTGAAGAGGTATGGGGACCGTTTAATGAGTTTGTGAAAAATTTAAACTTAGTAGATGATAATGAAGATGAATGACTGTGAAATAACACTGTAATTCTGAATTATGGTGAACTGTAAACCTGACATTTATTTTTTTAATTTTCCCTTCTTTTTATTGTGACAGTTTTATTTGACTTGTAAAAGTGCTGTGTCTGGGAGGTTGTGTGATGTTCTGTTTGTTCTGTTTATTTATACAAAGCTGAGATACATGTTTGATGGATGATTGTTTATTTGAAATTTAATAAAAAACATTGTCCAAAAACATGCTCATATTTAAATGTAAATAAATGAACTGGATAATGTCCCTCTGTGTGCCCTCGCCTCTTCCAGTTCAGTTCCTTGTTATTTTGCATGTTAGGGTGTGATAGTGCTCTGCTCTGTGGCTGCGTTGTGTCTTGTGTTAAATTTGCACACAGTTTGCATTGGGTGTGACGTCTATTTTTGGATTTAGTTTGACGATCACTATGTACGTTTTAATGTTGTATACACTCTGAAAAACTAAAGGAGACAAATGCATCTCACACTGAAATAATCTAATAACGATCTGTAAACTCAGCTGCACATCTGAACATAAATAATACATGTATCCTTTTAGAACTAAATGTAATTTTCATTACCTGCCTCTAAGCACGAGGTTTGCAAAGCTTTATTTTATAAAACTGTTTTCATGGCTGATGTTTGCTTCTTGATGCAGAGTGGCACAAAACAAGAGAAACTTCCAGAGCTTGGTATTGACAGAGTTAGTCTCTCCATTTAATGCCAATAATGCATCAAAATGAATTATACTTTATTTAATTATTGTTAAACTTGTTCTTTTTTGTTAAATAATTTCATTAATAAATACAGCTGCAAGCAGTGATGAAAGGCTTTCGTCTGCTGCGGCCCAGAGCTGGGGCAGATTTCTCTAAAGTTGGCCAAAATTGTTAGATGTGGCCTAAATGTGACATAATTTGGCGGCTCCATAGAATTAGAAAGTAAAGGATTCCTAATGGAAAATAATGGTGGGTTTGTTAAAAGTAAAGACTGCAAATCAGGAGGTTGGCTCTGGACTGGTTCCCAGGTCCTACCCCCAGCCTCTGGGTCAGATACGTGGACGACACCTGGGTGAAGATCAAACTCCAGGAAGTGGAGGTTGAGGAGAACAGCCGAGCCTTCTTAGACTGTGCAGTGATCATCAGAGAAGACAGGTGCCTCCATGTGGAAGTGTACAGGAAGCCCACTCACACAGACCAGGACCTGTTATTGCATTCAAACCACCCACTGCAACATAAACTCTGTGGATATTTGGCCTGTACAAACACACTTCTGAAAAAGTTGGACCTGTGTGGAAAATGTAGAAAAATCACATTAAAATACTGCAGAACAGGAGATGCTTACTGAAGTAGACTTACTGTTTCATGCTTAGTACTTTTTAATACTCCACCACTGTCCACCATTATCAATGCCACACATGTGTAGGTGAGTCAGAAACACAACTGTTTGGGTTTAATTTTCTATTTTACCAAATGAGCGTTGGTCCAGAGAAGACAGTTGTGTTTCTGGATCATGTTCACATTTGACTTCTTCCTTTAATAATACAGCTGTGGATTTGTGGAAACTGTGATCTCAGACAGTGGCTCCTGTCCTGGTGAGGGCTGTGAGCAGAGTATTCATACTTTATATATTACCTGTCCACATGTAGCCCACCTTTACCCACTGTACTAGGTAAGGGCCTCCTAGGTTCTTCTATGTAGTATTAAAGACTAATAAAAGTCAACTACTTAATTAATTTACTGGCTCTATAATTCTTTATATACCCTTCAACTACTACATTAACTCTTAATTCACCATTTAAAACACACAATGATCAAGTCACATTCACACACACTTGAGGGGTTGAAAAATGACTAAACCATAGATTGGGTGTGAACTAGTAATTTACTGAACATGTAACTTTGAACAGTAAGAAACATACACATTTCATTACAAGAAACACGTCTGCTCTCAGATGTTGCACTGTAAAACATAAGCTCTATGTGAGGGGCCCACTCACCAATCACACACACACTCACACCAGCCGGCTTATTTAGTTATAAAACCTTATAGTTGCAGGCCTGAGCGATGCTTGGGAGCGGGGAGGCCCAAACTTAATGGCCGCTTCACTCTATGAGCAAACCAAAATAAAGAGGTACCTGATTTAGTAATTCAGTGCTTACAGACTCCAAGTTCACATGAAAAGGAAAAGGTAAGCCACGTCCTAAGATGGCGGTGCGATCATTCATCTGCTGGTTCAGGTTTGCGAGCGATGTCCAGGAAGAAACTGCACTCCAAAAGGCACCCTTCTAGTAGTCCAGGGGTCAACTAATCTTCACCTCCAGGCCGGAACAATGAAAAGATGGTCTCCACAGTTAGCTGAGTTAGCTGAACTAGTCCTTGAGTGAGACATCCACCTAGCCAGCGAATGCTAACGTCCTCGTGCTAGACCGCTTCAAAGTGCAAAGGAAAACACCTTACTGCAGGACAAACTCCGACGTGAAATGTCCATACGTGGTCCAAAAAAAACCATCAAACCAGTGTCCATTAGCGACCATTGGGTTAACGATCAGGAAACCTTATTTAAAAACTTAAACAGCGGCGCACACACTTGCTTTTTTCTCCGTCTCTCTCGGGTCAAGCTAGCACATCTCACTTCCGGTTTTGCTCACATAAAGCTAATACAACAAATGACTGGCAGCAGTTGTACATTGACACAACTTCCTTTAGCTCTTCACAATAAAACAAAATGAAAAAGCCATCGAAAGCATTTTATACTTTACGTGGTTTTAACATACTCAGGTACTTTTAGCAGTTTTAAACCTTTTAAAATATAAATGAAATACAATTTTACCTATATTTATTTAACATATTTAACTTATTTAAGTTTTTTAATCTTTTTAAACTAGAAAATATCTTATGAACTTTATCAATGAATTAACTTATTTCCCTGGGTTACACACAGATGTGTACATGGAAGCATGAATATGGCACAGTGTGGTTTCTATAGAAGGCTTTGTCTTAATGTAAAGTGCATCTGCAACCAACAGCTGTCTCTACAGAAAGACTGGTTTACTGCATCTATAAATGAATATAATGTAGGTATTGTTAGAAACAGATGACACCACAGCTCTAATCGCTCTAGGAAAATTACAGCCAGTGATGATAAGTACAGTATGTTTTGTAACCTGATGAATAAATGTGTGCGTAAGCAAGGTGAGTCCAGGTCTGTGGGTTACACAAGGACAAAAGTTACAGCGAACTCTGTGAATATCAACAAGAGTCCTGTCTGACCTGTTCTCTGTGATGGGACTCTGTGGCGTGAGACTGTCCTCGGTGCGGCGGAGGTCACGTGAGCTGGAGGCGTGTGCACAGACAGAAGCCCATCCCACCTCCACCTCTGGTTAAAGGGAGAGTGAGTCTCACCTGCGGGACACGTCTCGCGCTCACAGACGACTCTCCTTTACCTCCACAAAATAACACGAGACTGAACCAGAGCCGGACCAGGTTTAAAGCAAGACCAGAATTCCACTCTGCGCCTGTTCAGGTAACGTCTCTCACGGGACGGACTCGCCAAGTCCGGACCTCTGCCTTTCTTTGTCGCAGTTTTAAAGCGGCTCTGATTGTGGGGAAAAAAGTCATTTGTGAAATCTTTCTGAATATTTTTGGTTAGGCTTTAGGCACCTGCCCCAGATGGTTTTCTAGCTCCTGCCCCTGTGCCCTCTGCCCTCTCACCTTCTGGTGAGTGGTGTTATATGGGATTATAGCTTGCAAATTTGTGCCACAAAGACATTTTTCTGATCCAGAAGGCTCATTTAAACTGGCCTCTCCTCTCTCAGAGCATAGTGCTGACCTGTGACCATCGTCTCTGTGGCTAGAACTCAAATCACACCATCAGCTGTGGACCCTTCAGCGCCTCCCTTGTGCTCTGCTGTGTTTCATCAGTTTGAGCCCGTCACCCTCGCTCATGTGCAGGAGGTTGTGGGTCATTTAAAACCCTCAGGATCACCACATGATGTGGTTCCACCCAGACTTTTTAAGGAGGCTTTCCTGGCGCTAGGACCTGTGGTTCTCACCATTATTAATAGTAGTCTCACATCAGGGGTGGTTCCCAAAAACTTTAAGCATGCAGTTGTGCAGCCATTGATCAAAAAACCCGGGTTAGATCAAAGTGTACTTGTCAACTTCCGGCTAATTTCAAAATTGCCTTTCTTATCTAAGATTTTAGAGAAAATTGTATATGGTCAAATAATCGCCGACCTAAATGAACACAATTTTCTTGAAATGTTTCAGTCTGGTTTTAAAGCAATGCACAGTACTGAATCTGCACTTTTAAGGGTTTTTAACGATATTCTTTTAGCCTCTGATTCTGGTGACTGTGTGGTGCTCATACTGCTTGACCTAACTGCTGCATTTGACACAGTGGACCATGATATTTTAATTTTGCGTTTAGAACATTGGGTTGGTACCAGGGGTGTTGCTCTGAGCTGGTTCAGGTCCTATTTGATGGACAGAACCTTCTGTGTGCACCTGGGAGACTTAGAGTCCTCCTCAGCTCCTCTTTCCTACGGTGTCCCTCAAGGTTCAATTTTAGCCCCTGTCCTCTTTTCTTTATATCTGTTGCCCCTGGGCTCCATTCTTAGGAGACATGGTATCTCCTTCCATTGTTATGCAGATGACTGCCAAATTTATGTTCCTCTGAAAAAGAAGGATGGTTTTTCTATTAGTCAGCTACAAAACTGTTTAAATGATATTAAAACCTGGATGGCATTGAATTTTGTGTGTTTTAATGATTCTAAAACTGAAATACAGTTGTTTGGACCCAGTACTACTTGTGGTGTCTCTCCTGTAGACCTGGGCTCCCTAAATCACTATGTCAAAGCGGAAGTTGTGAACTTGGGTTTTAAAATGGATTCAAATTTCAAGCTTGACAGCCAGATTAGATCAGTGGTCAAGAGTAGTTTCTTCCACCTGAGGCAGCTGGCTAAAGTTAAGCACTTTCTGACACAACAGCACTTTAAAACAGTAATCCATGCCTTTATTACCACCCGGCTGGATTACTGTAATGCACTTTATTTCGGTGCAAGCCAGTCCTCAATCTCTCGACTGCAGCTCGTGCAAAATGCGGCTGCACGTCTTTTAACCGGCACACGCAAATATGAGCACATCACTCCGATTTTATCTTCCCTGCACTGGCTGCCTGTACACTTCAGAATCCATTTTAAACTTCTGTTATTTTTTAAATGTCTGAATGGTTTTGCCCCACTGTACCTCTCTGAGCTCCTGCACCCACACACTCCTTTACGGTCACTCAGGTCGGCTGACCAGCACCTCCTGACTGTGCCTAAAACTAACTGTAAGCTTAGAGGGGACAGAGCTTTCGCAGTGGCAGCACCAAGACTGGAACGAGCTGCCTTTGCACGTTAGACCTCCTCTGTACCTGTTTTTAAATCTGTTCTTAAAACCCATTTGTTCTCATTGGCCTTTGACACAGTTTGAGATGTTGACATTATTTATCTGATTATTTATCTATTTGTATTTATTACCTTTTATAGATTTGTATATATATTTTTAAGTTTGATTTTATATTTTATCTTGTGCAGCACTTTGGTCGACTTAGTTGTTTGTAAAGTGCTTTATAAATAAAGTTGCAGTTGCAGTCTCAGTCACCTTGGTGCCTGTGTTGTGCCTGCAGCCTGTGTTGTCCCAAATGGTTTAACCCTTTTCTATGCTAACTAACTAACTTTCTCACAGTGGCCAGACTCCATTAGTTAGGGGCTCAAGATTAAAAATGGCTGAAAAATGGGACGTTTGAGACATTGTTCAGAAGAACAGCAGACTTTGATTAAAAAGTTGACTGGAGAGGTGTAGAAAATGAAGGGCTGCTCAGCTAAAATGATTTCAAATGCTCTAAAATGGGCCCAAAACCTGAAAGATGTGGAAGAAAACAAAAAATCACCATTCAAATGGACCGAAGAATAGGCTCAGCCAATGATGAGCTGCAGGGAGATTAAAGAAGATCTAAAAACACCTGAGGACTGGAACAATTAGAAGATGCGTTTATGAAGCCCCCACAAAGTCCTCTATGATTGATAAATTATAATAGATCTGGTCTTTAGAAGCAGGGAGGGCTAAAGCTAAAAGTCAGTTTATATCACTGTTAGAGTAATGTACTTGCTGTTTGTGAAAATAATAAACCTACAATAAAATAGCTTTTTGAGCTAACAAGAGAAAAAAAACTATTAAAATCGTGAATCAAGTGAGAAATGAAACAAATGTAGATTTTATTTTTTAGCCATATTGGCCAGCTCTACTCTGCAGATACTACAGTCATCAATTCTATTGCTTCTTCAGTTAACCATGCCCTGAATGAGCTGATGACTGTGTTCCACCAGCTTCAGGTTTTTGCCCTCAGCTGAAGTTGGTCCTCAATGCTAAAAAGACACAGTTTTTGATATTTACAAAAAAACTCCTTCTCAAAACCTACTGTAAGTGGGCATTAAAACATCAGAAGGAGATTAATTGCATTGAATTCATCGCAGCGTGTAGAACTGACGAACTGACACAGGACAAAGGGAAGGAGGGGCTTATACACAGAGCAGGGAGGAGACAATTAGACACAGGTGAAACACATCAGGGAGGGTCAGGTGATCACACGAGGCGGGAAACCAAACAAAGACAGGAAGTCAACCGATCTGAAACGAGACAAGAGACCAGTAACCAAAATAAAACAGGAAGGGAATAATAAATGAGTAAACAAACATAAACAGAACTTAAGTCCCAGGGCTGGATGTGACAAGCGTCAGCATTTAATTCCAATGGGAACATTTAAATCCTTACTGAAAAACTGTTTAATCTAATGGTGTGCTTGTGGTTGTTGAGCCGGATCTATTGACAGTGTAATTGAACTGTTTGTCTTTAGTAATTGTTACCAGTACAGCCTCTTGGCCAGGAGTCTACTAAAATAAACTTATATACAGCAATTAAGTAATTAACTTAAGAAGACAGTGTGAGTATTTACCAAAGGATAGAAATTGATAGTATAATAATAAACACAGTTGGCAATATTACAGATGGCTGAAGAAGGTTCTTCTGCTGACGAAACTCCACAGTCCGTCAGCGAGCCACTATCAGCTGAATCAGAAGCAATGACCTGTGATAGGAAACCAATGGAACCAAAGGTAACATTAACTCTCATAACAAACATTTATGGTTTGGTTTAAAGTATTTCAGATTTGATTTATGCTTCATCAGGTGTTTAATGATCCTATCCATGGTCATATGGAGTTCCACCCTCTTCTGGTCAGAATCATCGACACGCCTCAGTTCCAGAGACTTAGATCCATCAAACAGCTGGGAGGAGCCTATTTTGTTTATCCTGGAGCGTCCCACAACAGATTTGAGCACTCACTTGGGTACGTCCAAAACAGGGCTGGTTGTGTTCATAAACATGCTTTTGGGTCAAATTAGGGATTCATTTTACAAAAGTTAATGCAAATTAAAAACTTGTTTCTCAGAGTGGCGCACTTAGCAGGGCAGCTTGTGCGAAGTTTACAAGAGAAACAGCCAGAACTTGGTATCAGTGACACAGACAGACTTTGTGTGGAAATTGCTGGTCTCTGCCATGACCTGGGTGAGTAACACAAAACTATTCACAGTTCATCAGACGACTCATTTATATACAGTTTATTATATCATAAGCCTGCTCGAACACATATGGCCTCCTAAATCAGACATTAACCACAACCAAAAGGCAGAGATGTCTACAGTCGACAGGACATTTACATTTATGTCTCAAAATAAAATATGACAACCTCATGTTCACTAAAGAGTCTGATGTTGTCTCTAGGACACGGCCCTTTTTCTCACATGTTTGATGGAATGTTCATTCCTAAAGTGCGACCTGACAGTACCTGGAAGGTAAGACACTCATTTTGTAATAACTAAGAAAGTAAGAGACAGTTTTTAACACATGTACAAAAGTACAGAAGCACTTTTCTTTCATTTAATGTTCTCACATTTCTCAATGAAAATAACTCAATATTTTCCGCAGCATGAGGAAGCGTCTGTTCTCATGTTTGATCACCTTGTGAAGAAAAATGAACTGAAGGAAGTAATGATGGAGTATGGTCTGAAGCCGGAGGAGGACCTGGACTTTATTAAAGAGATGATTGTGGGACCAGATGAAGAGGTAACATTAAACTGTTCATGTTGACACAATCTGGATCATGTTTGCTCCACTGTCAGACTGATGATGTATTAACTCCAAACAGAGACACTACAGAGGCCGCCCAGAGAACAAGTCCTTCCTCTATGAAATAGTGTCAAACAAAAGAAACGGCCTTGATGTGGACAAGTTTGATTATTTTGCCAGGTTTGGCCGGTTCAGACACAAACTCTCCATCACCTGTAAAGTCTGAAATATGTGACATTTGGCTCTTTATTAACAGAGACTGCCATCACCTGGGAATGAAGAATAACTTTGACCATCGTCGTTTCATTGTGTTCGCCAGAGTCTGTGAGGTGGACGGTCAGCTGCAGATCTGCACAAGAGACAAGGTGTTGACTTATCAGCTGTACTTATGTCCAGCTGATACAGGGAGGGTGACACCTGAATTTGTAGAACTAGTGTCTTTCTGTGAGTACTTAACCTGCCTTTCCATCAACAGGAACTGTCCAATATTTATGACATGTTCCACACAAGGAGCTGCCTCCACAGAAAAGCCTACCAGCACAAAACCAACAAGGTCATCGAGCTGATGTATGTATTTCTGTTATTTATATTTCAGACAAAGCACAGGGTTTATGTTGTAGCCTAATGTGGTATTTAGAGTACCATTATTATTCAGCTAATGCTAAAACATATAACTCCACAGGATCACAGAGGCCTTAATCAAAGCAGATGAACATTTGGGGATTTCCCAAAAAATAGATGACATGGAGGCCTACACCCAGCTCACAGGTGAGTCTACAGTTTAAACTCTGCTTACCTTTCAGCATTTTAACAATGTCTTTTTTTTCATAGATTGCATCTTTGAAGAAATTCTATATTCTTCTGATGAGACGCTAGCGGAGCCAAGAGAAATTCTACAGAACGTCCTCTCTCGAAAACTGTACCGATATCTGGGAAAGACTAAAGGCAAAGAAAAGCTTAAAGTTACAGAGGTGTGGTATTTTTTCTTTTCTTGTTTTTCATAATCACAGCAATAAAAATGCAGTGTAACACACTGGAGAGGAAAGCACTTGACTCAAGGGTTGATCACACCATATATAAATATTTTTGAAATACCATCAGTGTGCAATCTTTGTAAAAATCCCATGGTTGTGATCTCTGCAAAAAAATAATATTTAATGCCTCTTGATATTTCAGTAATAATTTAGTGCCTCATTTATAAAGTTTATGTACGCCACTCTCTGCACCAACGTTGGAATTTATAAAAACAAAACTAGACCTGAAACCTTGTGTAGTTCCATGCAAACTTTCAGAAGTGAAGCTTCATGTTTGGTGCATTTGATACAGTTTATATTTTAACTTTATATCCTCCAGAAAACCAAAGATTATACAAAGATGTGAGCATTTAATCAGTGTCTAAAACACAGAATGTTTTTACTTTTTATTATTTTATTAAGCTGGGGCGGCAGTAGCTCAGTTGGTAGAGTAAGTGTTTGTATCATTAGAGGGTTTCAAAGACATGCTTGCTTGTGCAGGTTTGGAACATGCACCAGAGCGCAGTGGCACTGGCTCCGTTTAGAAAATCCGGTTGGAGTCTTGTAAACAGAAAACAGGAATGATCGCTGAAAAATATCTGAGTGCTTTTATGAAATAATCTCTGGACATAATAATAATAATAATAATACATACATTTTATATAGCGCTTTTCACACAACTCAAAGACGCTTTACAAGAAACACAACATATGACAAACAAAAGAAACAGTTGAGATGTTATGAAGGGTTGAAAGCTAATGCGAAGAGATAGGTTTTTAACAGGTTTTTGAAAGTTTGAAGAGAGTCTGAGGCACGGATGTGTGGGGGGAGAGAGTTCCAGAGGGTGGGGGCAGCAATGGCGAAAGCTCTGTCCCCCAAGGTACGGTGCTTGGATTTAGTGATGGGAGTGAGGAGATTGGAGTTCGATGATAAATCCTACAAACGTTTCACACAGAGATTTCAAACATGACCCCATAGACTCTGCTGTCATTGCACACAACACACAGCTACACAGCGCGCTGTAACACATGCACCACACTTCCACTGCCCCATCCACACACACACAATCCGAGGTCTGTGCACGTACAGCGAGTAAAAAAAAAACACAACTTCAGTAGGCTGTGTGTGAATTAGGAGACCGCACATGTGCTCTTTCATGTGTTACAACTCACACTGACCAACAATTATAATTTAATATCTTGGAGTCAACTAGATAAAACACTTTTTATGTTTTAAACTGCTGTCTCCATGATAAGAGCACTGAATTCATAGTGTGACTGTAATAAAGTTGGTTGGAGGAGCAGTGTTCTCTTTGCAACACAGATCCACGAGTGTACTGTAGAGAGTCTTGTGCCTCCCTCTCTCTTCTGGGTTTCCAACTCAATAGCATTGACCTTGTTTGGGGGATTTGAGGCGTGGAGAGGGCGTGGCCTGAGGCGTGGAGAGGGCGTGGCCTGAGGTGTGTTTACCTGTGCACATTTCTACTCCAGGTGGGCTCTAAAGAGGAAATTGCATCCAGGTGTGCTTACACAACGTTTTATAAGTTGGAATAATTTCTTGCGTTCTCCACTTCTGCCTTTCCAACAAACGCAAACTTTCAGTAAGGGTTCCATGCACAGTTTTATAAATGAGGCCTGAGCTTGGGTGGTTAGTCCACCTCCAACACCAATGATGCCTGCCTCCAGTGAAGCACAGAGGAAGGAGTTTAATCTCCATATAACTACTGTCTGCTCTGTTTATTTTATGTATCTTTTGTTTAATGTTAATGTTTATTTCTACTTTTGTTCTTTTCTTTCCCAGGATTTGAAACAACAATGGAAAGCTGAACTGGCCAAAGCCCTGCCCACTTATCAAGATGACAAAGTTAATCTGACAAAAGATGACTTTGAAATCATTGTGAGTAAAAAGTTTTTGATGTTGTTTATTGAGCAATGTGTGTCCAAAACTGATTTACAGATATCTTTTAGGTCAGTACCATTGACTTTGGCAAGAAAGAAAAGAATCCCATTAATTTCTTGCATTTCTATAACAAGTCTGACCCTAAAAAAGCCTTCAGGATCCCAGAGGAGCAGGTCAGCACAAAAGATGTCTCACTACAAATATTTATATGTTTATGTGCAACGCCTCAACTAAGTTTATGTTTGTCAGGTTTCAGAGTTTCTCCTGCCAAATAGTTTTTCTGAAACTTGGATCTATGTCTACTGCAAACGTCCTGAAGTTCAGCGAGCTGCCTACAAACATTTTTATGAATGGTGCAGAAATAATGACTTCCTTCTTCCTTCGGTAATATTATCAAACCAGTGATAACATGAGTAATACTTTTCTCTCTTCTCTGCTTAAGCCAAAGCTTCTAATATTTCTGAATAATTATGATATAGAAGAATAATATTCATAAACTTTCTCTCCAAACACACCTCATGTTCCAAGAGTCCACCTCAGCCAGAGGCAGTCGATCCACGACCAGTGAAAGAAGAAAAGGTATCATCAGATTAAACACACAACTGATATTTATGCACAAATCTAAGCAGCACATTTTAAAATCCTAACGCCCCAAACACACTGGATGTGTAGCTGCAGTGTGGCGACAGCGTCAGGGAGCTGTTTTTACTTTGACACCCAGCTCAGCAGATCAGAGCATCCACACTGTTCGCGTTAGACACGAGGCTCCAGCGACGCCTGAAACACGCCTGACGCAGGCTTCCTAGAAAATACAAGCCTTGCCAATTTTTCACACTTGTGGCTGGTGCTGGGAGGCATTTTTCACTAAAAATACACAAAAAATAAGCATATATTGTTTTATTCTGGCAACTACCATGAGCGCTACACAGAACTGATACATTTTTTGAATGTTTGAGGGATTACTGGCTCTGCTGGACCTGAACTAGGACTTTCACAGGCGGCAGGTCCTCTGTGTGCGCCTGGACCCAGACTGACTGCGCCTGGACCCAGACTGACTGCGCCTGGACGGTCGATCCCGGTCTGACCACGGTCGATCCCGGTCTGACCACGGTCGATCCCGGTCTGACCACGGTCGATCCCGGTCTGACCACGTTTGGCCTTGGTTCGTGTGCGCTGCTGCTTTTGCGTACAGGAGATAAACCGCTCTATAGTTGGCCCATTTACTGTGTCTGGGCTGAAGTTTAGGGCACACATCAAACTCTAAAAGTTATTAATATCACCATACGTCCTAAACTTCAGAGCAGAACAGAAACACGTGGAGGACAAGCCCACACGTCCTGTTGAGTTACTTTTCCTATGATCGAGAGGAAAATATGCTCCCACTCTCGGAGATTCCTGAAAAATGTCAGTCTACTGTGCACTAGGGCTGCAACCATTCATGGAGTTATTTGAGCAATTTGATTAGTAAAAAGCTTTGATTAACATTCTTTGAACTCAAAGCTTTGTTTAATAAATGTAAATAGGACTGGCGCATAGTGCTAGGAACTTTGCATGGAACGAAGTTTCTGCTCGGTTAATGCACAACACACTAGCGACAGTAAGGCTGGGGTTGGGCTATAAACTGAATAAATTTGAGTTGTAGTTCGCATTTTAAATGTAGATAAACTACGTAGAGAACAGCACCATCGTGAAAGAGGTTTTAGAGGAAATGCCGTCCTCCAAGCGTCGCACTGTTAATGCTGCTAATGCTACAGCTAACGCACAGAGCAGCTTAAATACTGACTCTGGAGACCCTGCAGACGACAAAAACACTAATAATCACACAGAAAGTATTCTTATTACCTCTGTAAAACCTTTGTTCAGTAGGTGGCAGCAAACTGGCAGAAATGAACAGCGTAGTGTGATGTGCAATCTCACAATCACAGCACAGCACAAATATCTGTCCTCCTGCTGGTTGTCGATTCCTGTACAGATGAAATGGTTCAACAGATGAAGAAAAAAGGCATTTTTTTCAAACGATAAAATAAACGTTCCTGTCCAGCAGAAACTTTCCTCAGCCATTGTGTGAAGTCAGGCTGTCTGCGCTACGATGAGGCTCGGCTAATGCTGGGCTACATAAACATACTGTGTACTCATGCGCAGGCACAAGAACGCACACTTATCGCTGAAACCAGGAAGTCGGAAAGATTGGCGAGTCTGTGGAACAATGGTTACCGTACTCATGATGAAAACGATTGGATGAGATTTTTCAAGTCCCACAGAGTCCACAGTTTATTATTATTATTATTATTATTTGTAATACACCAATTTATAAACCTTATACAAGGCAATGAAGGTAGTTTTAATAAATACTGCAAAAAATGAATTTATAAAGATCCTCCCTAAAATCTTTAACTGTGAGGGGAATGCACACCTCTGCAGCTTTTGCATTGTTTTTTACAGGCATTTACAAATATTCAGATTAAATATATAATTAGTATATAATAATATAGCCCAGTATAAGTATAAAGTATAAGTATATAATCAGTAGACCATATCATAATGTATAATAATAAAACTTACATTTACAAAGCTATTTGCAATGTAATGCATTAAAATATGAAAAAACATTTCTTAATGTTAGACTGACAGATTCACAGATGTGCATTAAAATGTATTAGTTTTTAAAATATGCAGACACGCAAGTGTATCCCTTATTCGATTACTCGATTAATCCAACAAAATAATCGATAGATTACTCGATTACCAAAATAATCGATAGCTGCAGCCCTACTGTGCACAAAACCTTATAACTCTTTTTGAGAGCATAGCTGCACACCCAACTGTGTCAACAAGTGGGAAAGAAATCTGCACGAGACTTTTCTGATCCAAAGAGTTCTCTGTGGGTCAAGAGGGCCACAAAGGAAACTACTGTCAATGCACAGCGCTGTACGAAAAGAATCAACTTTAAGGTCACACAAAACAAATAATAAAAATTTTATATTATATCTTTAATTGTTTTTTTTAAAGTAAGCATCAAATTTTTATGGCCCCGGCTCAGTGATCGCTAACAAACAAGATGGGAAGACATGGACAAACATTTTAAGCTCTTTATTTGAGCAAAAATGAATAATAAACAATTAGATGGAGATGTGTGTAGAAGAGCGGTGCAGTGTGGCCTGTCAGACTGAGGAGCAGAGAGAGAGGTGGAAACTGCAGCTGGGATCCAGGGAACTTCCTGCCAGCAGCAACACAACATAAACATGGGACACATAACAAAGTACATTATATTAACTACCATGGGGGAACCGTAGCAAAATAGAAAAATGAAAAATAGACCGTTCTTTGTTTTTTCATTTTACACACAACAAAAAAACATTGAAAACTGAACAAATTTTTCATTTTTTTATTTTTGTTTCTCGAAAATCAATTGAACGACTCATACACAGACCCATGTAATTATTGAGAACAACATCTCTGTATTTCACTTCATCAGGTGTTTAATGATCCTATCCATGGTCATATGGAGTTCCACCCTCTTCTGGTCAGAATCATCGACACGCCTCAGTTCCAGAGACTTCGATTCATCAAACAGATGGGAGGAGCCTATTTTGTTTATCCTGGAGCGTCCCACAACAGATTTGAGCACTCACTTGGGTACGTCCAAAACAGGGCTGGTTGTGTTCATAAACATGCTTTTGGGTCAAATTAGGGATTCATTTTACAAAAGTTAATACAAATTAAAAACTTGTTTCTCAGAGTGGCGCACTTAGCAGGGCAGCTTGTGCGAAGTTTACAAGAGAAACAGCCAGAACTTGGTATCAGTGACACAGACAGACTTTGTGTGGAAATTGCTGGTCTCTGCCATGACCTGGGTGAGTAACACAAAACTATTCACAGTTCATCAGACGACTCATTTATATACAGTTTATTATATCATAAGCCTGCTCGAACACATATGGCCTCCTAAATCAGACATTAACCACAACCAAAAGGCAGAGATGTCTACAGTCGACAGGACATTTACATTTATGTCTCAAAATAAAATATGACAACCTCATGTTCACTAAAGAGTCTGATGTTGTCTCTAGGACACGGCCCTTTTTCTCACATGTTTGATGGAATGTTCATTCCTAAAGTGCGACCTGACAGTACCTGGAAGGTAAGACACTCATTTTGTAATAACTAAGAAAGTAAGGATAGTTTTTAACACATGAACGAAAGTACAGAAGCACTTTTATTTCATTTAATATTCACATTTCTCAATGAAAATAATTCAATATTTCCTGCAGCATGAGGAAGCGTCTGTTCTCATGTTTGATCACCTTGTGGAGGAAAATAAACTGAAGAAAGTAATGATGGAGTATGGTCTGAACCTGGAGGAGGACCTGGACTTTATTAAAGAGATGATTGTGGGACCAGATGAAGAGGTAACATTAAACTGTTCATGTTGACACAATCTGGATCATGTTTGCTCCACTGTCAGACTGATGATGTATTAACTCCAAACAGGGAGAATACAAAGGCCGCCCAGAGAACAAGTCCTTCCTCTATGAAATAGTGTCAAACAAAACAAATGGAGTTGATGTGGACAAGTTTGATTATTTTGCCAGGTGAGTCCATATGATTTCTAAATAATGCTCTTGTTTTGAGAAAATCTTGACACATTTTGCCTTTGATTTTCCAAACCAACAGAGATTGCAGATACCTGGGAATAAAAGACAACTTTGACCATCGCCGTCTAATTAAGTTTGCCCAAGTGTTGGAAGGTATGGTGTGGTCTATTTCTAAATTAAAAAAGATGAATAAAATTGTGTGTAAAAATTAAAAGTAGGTATTCTGTCACAATTAATATTTTGCTCTAGTCCCTGCCATGACCTCAGTTCTGGAGGTGAGGTTCTGGCTGAACTGTGTTAGATTGTCATTGTGCTGCTTAAAAAGGAACAAAACCAAACAAAAATGTTTCCACTTTCTTGAACCTGATGATGTCAGAACCTCAGATGGAGGGCAGGGGGCAGTATTACTCTATACTGCCATACAAAGGTAAAACGCAGTAGCTGCATATTTTGTCAAAATTGTATGGCTCAGATGTGTCCCATTTTATAGAAATGCTGTTGTTAAATTTGCAGTAACTACAGATTTCACAGTAAAACAAAGGTAAAGTGCAGTAACTGCAGCTCAGAAAGTTCTAACACAGTTACACAGAGGTGGGACCAAGTCTCTGTTTTGCAAGTCACAAGTCTCAAGTCTTTGGCCTCAAGTCCGAGTCGAGTCCCAGGTCAATGCCTCACAAGTCCGAGTCGAGTCCCAGGTCAATGCCTCACAAGTCCAAGTCGAGTCCCAGGTCAATGCCTCACAAGTCCAAGTCGAGTCCCAGGTCAATGCCTCACAAGTCCAAGTCGAGTCCCAGGTCAATGCCTCACAAGTCCAAGTCGAGTCCCAGGTCAATGCCTCACAAGTCCAAGTCGAGTCCCAGGTCAATGCCTCACAAGTCCAAGTCGAGTCCCAGGTCAATGCCTCACAAGTCCAAGTCGAGTCCCAGGTCAATGCCTCACAAGTCCAAGTCGAGTCCCAGGTCAATGCCTCACAAGTCCAAGTCGAGTCACAAGTCCCACACTTTCTGTTTCGAGTCCTTTCAAGTCTTTCTTTAGGACTCCAAACTTAATTTTTGTCACGTTGTATATTGTTGCACGTTCCACCTTAGAAAATTAAATACACAATGATCAGATGGTAAATTGTATGCTGTAGCCATATTACCATTTGAAAACCCTAAGCCTAGAAAAGCCCTACCTAGAAGGTTTCTGAATGCTTTAAAAGTAAAGCCAAGTTCTTCAGTATCAGTGATTTACAATAAAGCTAAATACCTTACATACCTTAAATACCAGTACATTTGAAGATTTACAAAGTGAATACTGCCCACTCTACAGTTTACTGAATAGCGACATAAAAACAGCCTTTAAAGAACCTCTTTTCTCCTCCTCCTCTCCTGTCAACAGTTGGAGGTCAATTCCAGATCTGCTACAGAGATAAGGTCAGTCACTGATAATTCTTCTGAAGGATAAAGGTGAAAGGTAAATGTAATGTTTAAAATATCAAACAATTCCTAACAGGAGATGGCCAATCTTTATGATTTTTTCCACACGAGCGCTCTCCACAGAAGAGCCTGTAAGCATGAAGTCACTGAGACCATTGAGCGGATGTAAGTTATTCACTTTATTAACCATCTGATTTGGTTTATGGTGATTTTACAGGCTTTTCATCTTTAGGCACAAAATAACATGGTGTTTAATGTAATCCATCAGGTTCGCTGATGTCTTATACGAGGCAGATAACGTTATCAAAATAAAAGCTGAGCTAAAGAAGGTGGCAGAAAGGAGGAGGAAGGAGAAAGAGGGGGAAGAGTATAAGGAAGGAGGAAGAGGAGGAGGAAGAGTAGGAGTAGCAGGAGGAGGGAGAGGAGGAGGAGGAGGAAGAGGGGGAAGAGGAGAAGGAGGAGGAGGAGGAAGGAGGAAGGAGGAGGAGGAGGAGAAGAAAAAGAGGAAGGAGAAGGCGGAGGAGGAGGAAGAGAAGAAAAAGAGGAAGGAGAAGGCGGAGGAGGAGGAAGAGAAGAAAAAGAGGAAGGAGAAGGCGGAGGAGGAGGAAGAGAGAGAGGAGAAGGAGTATAAAATCTCTGAGACTATGGAAAACATGGAGGCCTACACCAAACTGACAGGTTTTTGTTAAACTGATATTCAGTTTTGTTTTAACCATGTTGTTTTATTTTTTAATAATCTCACCTCTGTCTGACTGTGTCTTAGATCAAATCTTTGAAAAAATACTTCACTCTTCTGACCCTAAACTAAAGAAGGCACAAGAAATCCTACAGAGAATCTATTCTCGTGATCGCTACAAATATCTGGAATGGCCAGTAAAGTTTCAGGTGAGTACATCTACTTCCATGTAACAGGTAAATGTTACCAACACAATATTTACACTATATTACATTTCATTTGAATTATAAAATAAAGTATTTTTTTTATTTTATTGAAGAAAAAACTGTATACTGTTCCATGAAGTTAGACATTGTGTATTCATATCTGATTGGTTCTTTAGGCCTCCAACTTTAAAGAACACATATTTTGTCATTTAAATTATTTACAAAGTTCAGATCATGTAAAGTTAAAAACATGTTCAGTCTTGTGCCAACTCTTTCAGGAAAAGGAGGAGCAAGCACTGAAGAAAAAAAAGAAGGATCTCAAAAGGAAAGTGGAAAAGAAACTTGAAGGTCCTCCTTCCAAAATAAAAAAAGCTGACTTTGAAGTTTGTGTGAGTTGTCCCAATAAAAATGTAATCACAGTATTATTTTTGTATGTATGTGTTGGAAGAAAAGCTCTAATTGTGCTCATATCTCATAGATCACTGCAACTGACTTTGGCAAAAAATTTGAAAACCCCATTGATGACATACAATTCTACGACAAAACTGGCAAAGTTGTTCCTCCAGAGAAGAAGAAGTTGCTCCAAAATAAAGTGGGACCACACAATATTTGTTTTCTTAACTGACTCCATACATTTAATCCTAAACATTTCTCCTTCCTTCAGGTCCCAGGGTTTATTAAATCACAACATTTCACTGAACATCGTCTCAGTGTTTACTTTAAAGACCCCAACATCACCAGGGATGACATAGATATGGAACGTGTCAATGAGGTAACGTCAATGAATGTCCATAAAATGACCAAAAGAGTAAAAGCTAAAACACTAATCTGAAACTGAAGTGTTCTGTTCTTTTTAAACACAGGAAGTACAGAAAGTGATTGACTTTCTGACCAAGGGCCGTGACCAAAACGAGAGCCACAGTGAAGAAGAAAGTTGAACATTTGTTGTTGAACGACTCTGGTTTTAGGTTTTTAGATTCTCATATTTATCCACTCTTCAACATTTACTATTTTACATGTATCTTATTGTTTTACATAATCATGATAACAATGAAAGTGGAATGGATGATTTTATAATAATCTTTATAGCGACAAAATGAAAAGAGCATGATAATAGATGAGTGTGATTAGTTAAAGGGTTATTAAGGGTTAAGATAATCATAATATCCATGATGTTTAACATAAATTACTTTCTTACATTTGAGATGTTATTTTTACTCTTTACAAAGTTAATAGAAATGTAAAGCTAAGACAGATTGAAATCCTTTTCTTCACCCATATATATCTTATTTTTTTTTACTTTGTTCGTCTCTCAGTTGTGTCGGTGAACCATCCTTGGCCTCACTGAGCGCTAATGAGCACAGAATGTCAGCAGTAAAAGTGACAACTAAACTACAAATGTCCATTGATGCTAAATTGTTTAAGTGAAATAGTTTTGGTAACTTCTGTAGGAGAAGTGGAAGTACAAGCGCAGTCACAAACAAAGATACTAACAGGACTAGAAAACATATTTTTGGCCTAGTTGTGAAGTTAAAGCCAAAGAACTTCAATGGAACTCTACTTACAATAAAAAAATCCTTTACGCTGTAGGTTACTGCTGAACAGGAGCATGTGGTGAATTAGTACACACATTTAAAACATCTGTCACTGTCCTGCACAATACAACTGCACACTTCATATGGACTGACAAATACATCTAATTATAGTCAATTAACTGAGCAACAGCACCACCTTGTGGCCATTTGCTGTCTTTGTTTACAGCCCATGCAACAACCGTTTCAGAATCAGAATCAGAAGATTTTTATTGCCATTGTCAGTGAACAACACAATTCACAGACTAGGAACTTGTTTTGGTGCTAATGTGCAACATATAACACTAATAATAATAATAAAAAATATCACTATGATAAAAAAGAAACTTTAAAAATATAAAATACAAAGTATAAGGGCATGCAAAGGAATAAGTTTACTAAGTTAAATAGCCAGATAAAATTAGGCGATAACAACAGAACAGTTTACAACATGAAATGATATCTGGCACAAACATCCTCAGAACTGACAGTAAATGTAACAGTAAACCAATGCATGAGGCCTGCTCAAACTGTTTTTAATAAATCATCTCTGACTGTGTTAGACTGGACACCATATTGTCATTGTACAGGAACCAACAATGAAAAACTAAATTACTGAAATACACCAACATGTACTGTGTTTTTGTGCTCAATAAATGTTCAAACCTCACGCCAAAGGAATTGCTTCTGACTTGTTTTATTTACAGTGAAGAGGTTGGTCGCAGCTGTAAAACTCTTTCCTTCTCTACACAGAAGTGAGTCTGGTATCACTTTGCTCAAGTTTCATTTCTTTGGGCAAGTTACGACCAAACGGTGGAACATATTTAAGAAGGATACTGGAGTCAAAAGGTTATGAGTCAAAGTTTGTTTTTGTTTGACTTGTTTTTTCTTTGGTTTTGTTGTTTTTCTTCAGTTCAGTTTTTTTTTAAAGAAAACCCCCTCAAAACCACGGTGTCCAGAAAGTAACAAAGAAAAAGACCGTGGAGAGCCGGCCCAACAAAACATAAGGACAGCTGCCCCTACCCGAACTCAAAACAACCTGAAACTAGAGCTGTAACTAATGATTATTTTGGTAGAAAAATTAGTCAGCGATTATTTCTTCGATTAGTCGACGTCAAAAGATTATTCCTGTTGTGTGTTTGTGTTTACCTAACCCCACACTGCTGTACATATTACACCTGCTCCAGCACATCCCTGATGATCAGCCTTCTACCATAACAACATTCTATTGTTAAAATAATTACCAAGATATATGATATATTACTTTTTTTTTAACATAACCCCAAGTTATGTTAAAAAATAAAAATATTAGCTATAAATTAGCCTTTGCTATATCTGCAATTCACGGACTGCATGCGACATTTGTCAGCTTGGACTACTGTTCCATGCTAAATGTGCCTCGTTAGCTTAACTTGCAAAAACTTACCATGAGTATCAGAAGTGGACACGGCTCCTGGGTGTTTTTGTTTCAGGTGCTCATGCGTTGTCGTTGTTCTCCTGTGAAAAGAAAGCTCCGTTTTGCAGCCTACACAGAACTGACTTTGTTTTGACTTTTTTTCTTTGAAATACTCCCCCACACTTTCAAATGTTTTGGTCTTATTCTTTTGTCCAATTACGTCTGACTTTCCGCCATCATTTGTGCGTCTTCTTCTTCGTCAGAATGCAGTCAAGAGAGACAGACAATAACAGACAACGGGAAATACTGCCCCCTTAACTTCCTGCAGTGTATTGCGGTCCCCCAAAATAACACCGGGTCATAAAAAAATGCATTTTTTTGCAATTTTACAAACTAAATGTGTGTCCATACAACGGATCGAATATAAAAATTAGCGTCGACAGATTTTAATAATCAGCATTGTCGATTATGTCGACGAATCATTACAGCCCTACCCAAAACTAATGCCTAAACAAAAGAAAAGGAAAAACAGGACAGCCGGTGTCCCCAGGTCAAATAAAAAGCTAAAGCTTACAAAAAGGTGCTACAGAGGCCTGACTGGGCCTGCAGCAGCATGGCCAACAAAGCGGAGCCCACGGGCGCGAGCCAAAGGAGGGAGAGCGAGCGCACGTGACCCATTTACAGGCTCCGGTGAGCCCCGAAAATAACACAAACTGCACCTCCTAGAAAGAGAAACAAAAATAGGAAAAATACAAAAATAAGCAGTAATAATAGTGATAATTAACACAGAGGTGCACCAGCGCCGAACAGGGCAGAACAATCACAGAAGAAACCAATCAGAGAAACAATGGCTGGGCCAGATTTTCCATAAAACTCCAGAATCCTGTGTATCCTGAGCAGCTCTGTCCTTATCTGTGAGCGGGGACAGCAGCAGAAGCCAAGACTTGTGAAAGAAAAAGTGGGTTTGTTTGAATGTGGTGGTTACGTGGGACGTCAGAGGGACTTTACTGTTGTTAAAATGGAAACAGGACCAAGACAAAAATCCCACAGAGGACTGAACAACAACGAGGACTTCAGCTCTGCAAACGTAAGAATAAAGAAGTGCCTGCCTTTGCACAAAGGTTTCAAAAACCTTGGAAAGAGGAGGCGAGGTTAGAGGTTTCAGAAATCTTTGTTCTCAGGGCTTTTCCTGCGTCTCCTCTGACAGAGAACTTATGGCCTCTTCAGGATCAGGTGGAATCTGTCGGACCATAGTTGAGCTGCCTCCTAAAGCGTCCTCCTGCTCATCGCAAAATCCACACCTGCAGTGAAAAACTTTAATAAAAGAAGAAAACTAAAAAAGTCCCAAACTTCCAACTCAAAAATCTAAAAACCAAAAACAGAGGAATCACAAAAAACTAAATTCAAAACACAGGAGAATCACAGGAGGAGGTAAAACAAAAACACAAGAGAGTACCAAGACTGCAAAACCAAACCCAGAGAACAGGACACAGACAGACTGCCGGATACTGAGGAGGAAACTGTCATGCTCCTGTGTCTCTTTACTGATGCTGATGAATGCTGTGTGCACCCAGGCAGTAGTTGTTGTACACACAGCTACATCTGCGCAGTGTGGAGTTATCTTTGTTAGGAAAACAACATTAGCTTCACTGACTCTTGGGGAACTGTTTTAGTTTTAGTTGTGATCATTTCCAACACTGCTGTAGTTACACAGCTTTACAAACCTGTACTGGACATGAGGAGGAGGGTTTATGTGAAGCTCAGCTCAGATTCTGGCAGCTGTGTAAAGATTTCTGGTTTGTCATAACTCTCTGAGGAAAAAAACACATTAATGAAACACTGAACATTACAGCGAGAGCATTAGTTTTCTTATTTACAACAAGTCTACTAGCAATTTTAAAATATACTGCATAACTCATAACTCAACAGTGTATTATTTACAAATAGTATTTTCTGGTGTCCCATATAAATTTATGGTCAACAAAGACTCAGACAGCAGCACTAAGTTTACCTCTGCAGCTGTGGCTACGTAACCACAACAAACAGCGCTCCAGGCTTTTATCTAAATAACAATAAACAGCACCCGAACAATTACTGCTATGATTAAATTAAATGAGAACATGAATTATGAAAAGGATCAACATTTTAGCCTTAGAGACTCTTTATAGGAGCTGTTATGGTAGTTTGTGAAACATAAAATGCATTATCATATAATTTTAAACATATATTGAACACAATGTACTACTTTGCGCAGCTGTATTTACAAAACTCCCAGCACACAGAGAAACGCAGTAAACTTGTGCTGAGAGAGAAGATTCTAAGCTTTCTGACAGTTTCATGAATCTAGATGCAGGGACGCGGTGATATCGTTTATTAAAGCTTTAAAACAGTTTAGGAAGTTTTAATAAAAGACGCTCTGCACACGCTTCTAATTAAGTCTCTAATTAATTCATTCTTAGAGTAATGTTTTACTCAAAAACAATTAGAAAAGACATATTTACTGACTTAGTACTAACTTGTAATGGTGGGATGGGTGAAGGATGAGGAGGCAGTGACAGAGAGGAGGCAGCACAGGTGAGAGGTTCAGGGGCAAAATCCCAATCATAAAATCTAAATGGCATAAACTAAATGTTTTGCATTTTGTAATTTTCAGTTATTTAAAATAAAAATAAAATGTTTGAATGGAAAAAACAAAATATTTTTATTAAAATAGTCTCATCTCAATGTCGTGAGCCTGATCTTGTGTCACTCCCCTGCCATTAGCTCCTGCAGTTCACACAAAAATAATGTTTAAACACAATGAAAAAGGTTAAGAATGTTTACCTAACCCTGATCTGTCACTGCGTACGTCTCTGAGCTGCTCAACACAGCACAGAGCATTAACAAGATAAAGGCTGCTTACCGCTTCCTTTGCCTCAGACAGAAGGAACTGACCTCTCCATTAAACGCAGTCTTTGCACAAATCCTTCTCTTTTCTGCCCAAGGTTGATAAAACTAAAAGTGACCCAGGCTTCTCAGCAGTAGGAGGTCGGTGTATGACTTGTGTAAATGCCACCAACAACAGAACATTTTCAGTCATCGTCTCGCTGCTTCCACTCAGACTCACCTGTGCTTGGACTACAATCACTGCTACTGACAAATAAATACAGCGGACTCTGAGGAGCGTTAGCCGGAAGTCACTGACTGACTTCTGCTGCACGAATCATAACATAACTGACGATAAATAATACAAAAAAATAATAATTACAAGATAAATAGAACGGGTTGTTGAAATCAGCTTGATACAAACCAAAATGAAAATAACTACAACAGAGAAACGGCTAAAGTTTGCCCAACATGGAGCTGCTGTACAAAGCTAGACTCTGATATTACTCACATGTGGCAGAGTGGTTGTCAGTTTCCAAACCTGTCTGGATTATTCATACTTTGCAAGGTTTGGTGGCTAGTGCTAATTGCTCCATTACAAATATAATATGGTCTTTTTTAACTTCCAGCACCAGTCTTTGGAACGCAGATGTTCTGTTTACAAACCAAATACCAACAGTATGTAGCACCTTCAGTGTGGACCAGTATGAGTTCAGGCACTACGTCTACTAGGTTCGTACGAGGAGGAAGTAGGATGGATGCGAGTGTGTTTACAGTGTGTGAAATAAAATTACAATAAAACATAAAAATAGAGCGTCAGAGTTCAGTTCCTTTAGGTCAGTAGTTGTAGTTGTAACCGTCGCTACCCGGGTGTGTAGTAAGGTGCAGTTTTGTGTCTTATCTGTGATCCTGGAAAGTGCAGTTAGTTAAGGTTCTCTTGTGATTGGATGCTTCCGGGGGCCACACCATTCAGTAGCGCTCGCTTTCACCTTGAGCTCAGCTCGCCATCGACTGAGGATCACTATAAAACCAATCTACACAACAGTGCAGAGTAAATTACTCTGTTCCTTATTCTTTTCAGTATGAGACCTCATATTTGTATATCTTTCCCCAACAGAGCATCACAACAATGAACTTACTCTTTTACCACTCTGGTGCTTTAGCTTAGTTAGATTTAAATTTATAATGGATTATCACATGAATGTTTTTTAGCAATAACACATTATGAAATAGAAATACATTTTTTATCAGATAAACATGAATTAGTGACATGAGCTTGTACAATAACCATATCCAGATTATCAGAATGAATTATCATCTCTTTTTTAACACATTTTACTATGACATAGTCATATACACTATCTGTGCTTTTTGTGACCAAAACGAGCTTATTGTGGCTTAAAACAGGCTTTTAACCACGAAATAACAGTGTTTGTATCAAAACCAAATGATTTTCAGTGCAAATAACACGTTTTATCATCATAGTGCTAATCCTGGCCTTAGAAAAGACAAGGGCTGTGTCCCAGTTCAACGGCTGCAGCCTTGAAGGTCGCGGTCCACGGAGGCGACTCCTTCTTGTGGCCTTCGTGGACCACAAAGGCCGAGCAGAAATGGGACGGTCCCGTCCACGGAGCGCAAGTCAACAGCTGCTCCTCCTCTCACGTTTGCGCCGCTGTCGCCTAGCAACCAGGACGCAGCTGCTCGCTAATGCACTTTATTCATTGGTCACATGAGCTGAAATGGAGCCAGAAATTACACTTATTTAATTTTCTATTTTGTTTAATTTACTCCTGGAGGAGTTTGAGCAGCTCTCTCCGCCTCTGCCATCTTCGAACGTCAGACAAGCAGCGCGCAGTGCATCATGGGATATGTTGGGCCGCGAAGGATGCACCCGATGCAGCCTTCGTTCAGCGGGAAAGGAAGGCCGCATTCGTGGGCTGCATTTGAAGCAGCCTTCGAATTGGGACAGCCCTGCGCCGACTGTGACGTAATCAGCCTCAAATGTAGCGACGAAGGCTGCAGTTGAATTGGGACACAGCTAATGACTACGCTAGCGATTAGCATTAGCAGCTAGCGCTAGCATTAGCGGATAGCGCTAGCATTAGCGCGCTTAGCATTTCTGAGTCGTTTTATACAATTGCAATGATACAAAATGCACCAAAGCGTGTGAAACATTAGACAACATTCATATAAACTCCCGAGTGGTTTTTATGAAGGGCATCTCAGCAGTAGATCAAGACAAAACGTCATATTTTCATCATAACATTAGCCGTTAGCTGAAAGCTAAATGTGAACATGTTGTACTCACCGGGATTTTCACAAACAATTTCTCAACAAGATGTCTCTCGTGTTGTTCACAGACGATTCTCAGAGGCTGTAATTGTTTCCACAGTGAATTATTAGCATTCATACTCAAAGATAAATATTTATTTATGATTTTCCTTACGTGTTCTCTCTGCTCAGTGCAACAGGAGGAGGTGAAAATGATGAGGGACGCACGTGTCATGCTCCTGGTAATTACAGCATTATAGCGCCCTCTGCTGGACAACTTTGACACAGCAACTTAAATGACCCAGGCTCAGTGTCCCACGCGGGTTACAAGAACATTTAGGTGAATACCTCATATTAATAATAATATCTGTCTAATAATAAAAGTACCTCCTGTACCACATCGCAGTTTATGTTTCATCTGAATAAACTCTGTCACAAACATGCACTAAATCACAGGGACAACTGTCTCTGTGGACGTCTCGTGGACAGTCCCCGTGTCTCTGTGGACGTCTCGTGGACAGTCCCCGTGTCTCTGTGGACGTCTCGTGGACAGTCCCCGTGTCTCTGTGGACGTCTCGTGGACAGTCCCCGTGTCTCTGTGGACGTCTCGTGGACAGTCCTCGTGTCTCTGTGGACGTCTCGTGGACAGTCCCCGTGTCTCTGTCTCCTCTGGGAGGACAGCTCTGATGTTAGCAGCTCGCTGAGCTAAACATGAACTGCAAATCAGGGCAAAATCAAATAAAACTCTAAAACCAAACTAAACCAGGTCTAAACCAGGTCTAAACCAGGGCTAAACCAGGACTAAACCAGGACTAAACCAGGTCTAAACCAGGACAAAACCAGGTCTAAACCAGGTCTAAACCCGGACTAAACCAGGTCTAAACCAGGTCTAAACCAGGACTAAACCAGGTCTAAACCAGGTCTAAACCAGATCTAAACCAGGACTAAACCAGGTCTAAACCAGGTCTAAACCAGGTCTAAACCAGGTCTAAACCAGGACTAAACCAGGTTTAAACCAGGTCTAAACCAGGTCTAAACCAGGTCTAAACCAGATCTAAACCAGGACTAAACCAGGTCTAAACCAGGTCTAAACCTGGACTAAACCAGGTCTAAACCTGGACTAAACCTGGTCTAAACCAGGTCTAAACCAGGTCTAAACCAGATCTAAACCAGGACTAAACCAGGTCTAAACCAGGTCTAAACCAGGTCTAAACCAGGACTAAACCAGGACTAAACCAGGTCTAAACCAGGACTAAACCAGATCTAAACCAGATCTAAACCAGGACCAAACCAGGTCTAAACCAGGACTAAACCAGGTCTAAACCTGGACTAAACCAGGACTAAACCAGGTCTAAACCAGGACTAAACCAGGTCTAAACCTGGACTAAACCAGGACTAAACCAGGTCTAAACCAGGTCTAAACCAGGTCTAAACCAGATCTAAACCAGATCTAAACCAGGTCTAAACCAGGTCTAAACCAGATCTAAACCAGGACTAAACCAGGACTAAACCAGGTCTAAACCAGGACTAAACCAGGTCTAAACCAGATCTAAACCAGATCTAAACCAGGACTAAACCAGGTCTAAACCAGGTCTAAACCAGGACTAAACCAGGTCTAAACCAGGACTAAACCAGGTCTAAACCAGGACTAAACCAGGTCTAAACCAGGTCTAAACCAGGTCTAAACCATGACTAAACCAGGTCTAAACCAGGTCTAATCCAGGTCTAAACCAGGACTAAACCAGGTCTAAACCAGGACAAAACCAGGTCTAAACCAGGTCTAAACCCGGACTAAACCAGGTCTAAACCAGGTCTAAACCAGGTCTAAACCAGGACTAAACCAGGTCTAAACCAGGACTAAACCAGGTCTAAACCAGGACAAAACCAGGTCTAAACCAGGTCTAAACCCGGACTAAACCAGGTCTAAACCAGGTCTAAACCAGGTCTAAACCAGGACTAAACCAGGACTAAACCAGGTCTAAACCAGGTCTAAACCAGGACTAAACCAGGACTAAACCAGGACTAAACCAAGTCTAAACCAGGTCTAAACCAGGACTAAACCAGGTCTAAACCAGGACTAAACCAAGTCTAAACCAGGTCTAAGCCAGGACTAAGCCAGGACTAAACCAGGACTAAACCAGGTCTAAACCAGGTCTAAACCAGGTCTAAACCAGGACTAAACCAAGTCTAAACCAGGACTAAGCCAGGACTAAACCAGGACTAAACCAAGTCTAAACCAGGTCTAAACCAGGACTAAACCAGGTCTAAACCAGGACTAAACCAAGTCTAAACCAGGTCTAAGCCAGGACTAAGCCAAGACTAAACCAGGACTAAACCAGGTCTAAACCAGGTCTAAACCAGGACTAAACCAAGTCTAAACCAGGACTAAGCCAGGACTAAGCCAGGACTAAACCAGGACTAAACCAGGACTAAACCAAGTCTAAACCAGGTCTAAGCCAGGACTAAACCAAGTCTAAACCAGGACTAAACCAGGTCTAAACCAGGTCTAAACCAGGTCTAAACCAGGACTAAACCAAGTCTAAACCAGGACTAAGCCAGGACTAAACCAGGTCTAAACCAGGTCTAAACCAGGTCTAAACCAGGACTAAACCAGGACTAAACCAGGTCTAAACCAGGACTAAACCAGGACTAAACCAGGTCTAAACCAGGACTAAACCAGGTCTAAACCAGGTCTAAACCAGGTCTAAACCAGGACTAAACCGGGACTAAACCAGGGCTAAACCAGGACTAAACCAGGACTAAACCAGGTCTAAACCAGGTCTAAACCAGGTCTAAACAAGGACTCAACCAGGACTAAACCAGGTCTAAACCAGGACTAAACCAGGACTAAACCAGGTCTAAACCAGGTCTAAACCAGGACTAAACCAGGTCTAAACCAGGACTAAACCAGGTCTAAACCAGGTCTAAACCAGAACTAAACCAGGACTAAACCAGGTCTAAACCAGGACTAAACCAGGACTAAACCAGGTCTAAACCAGGACTAAACCAGGTCTAAACCAGGTCTAAACCAGGTCTAAACCAGGACTAAACCAGGACTAAACCAGGTCTAAACCAGGACTAAACCAGGACTAACCCAGGTCTAAACCAGGTCTAAACCAGGTCTAAACCAGGTCTAAACCAGGACTAAACCAGGACTAAACCAGGACTAAACCAGGTCTAAACCAGGACTAAACCAGGTCTAAACCAGGTCTAAACCAGGTCTAAACCAGGACTAACCCAGGTCTAAACCAGGTCTAAACCAGGACTAAACCAGGTCTAAACCAGGTCTAAACCAGGTCTAAACCAGGACTAACCCAGGTCTAAACCAGGTCTAAACCAGGACTAACCCAGGTCTAAACCAGGTCTAAACCAGGTCTAAACCAGGTCTAAACCAGGACTAAACCAGGACTAAACCAGGACTAAACCAGGTCTAAACCAGGACTAAACCAGGTCTAACCCAGGTCTAAACCAGGTCTAAACCAGGACTAACCCAGGACTAAACCAGGACTAAACCAGGTCTAAACCAGGACTAAACCAGGTCTAAACCAGGTCTAAACCAGGACTAAACCAGGTCTAAACCAGGTCTAAACCAGGACTAAACCAGGTCTAAACCAGGACTAAACCAGGTCTAAACCAGGACTAAACCAGGACTAACCCAGGTCTAAACCAGGTCTAAACCAGGTCTAAACCAGGTCTAAACCAGGACTAAACCAGGACTAAACCAGGTCTAAACCAGGACTAAACCAGGTCTAAACCAGGTCTAAACCAGGTCTAAACCAGGACTAACCCAGGTCTAAACCAGGTCTAAACCAGGACTAAACCAGGTCTAAACCAGGTCTAAACCAGGACTTACCCAGGACTAAACCAGGACTAAACCAGGTCTAAACCAGGACTAAACCAGGTCTAAACCAGGTCTAAACCAGGACTAAACCAGGTCTAAACCAGGTCTAAACCAGGTCTAAACCAGGTCTAAACCAGGACTAACCCAGGTCTAAACCAGGTCTAAACCAGGACTAAACCAGGTCTAAACCAGGTCTAAACCAGGACTTACCCAGGACTAAACCAGGACTAAACCAGGTCTAAACCAGGACTAAACCAGGTCTAAACCAGGTCTAAACCAGGACTAAACCAGGACTAAACCAGGTCTAAACCAGGTCTAAACCAGGTCTAAACCAGGTCTAAACCAGGACTAAATTCCACTGATTCCAGGTTTGATTTTGTATCAGTATTAACTTATTATTGTTTCATTTCGTCTGTGAAAATGATTACAAAGACTCTGATAATCTTGCTTTTAATCCTTGTTTTTAGCCATGAGCATTGTGATAGAGGGACAAATGAAAGTTCATTTACAAATAATGTCTCCTCAAAGTCCACTTTCAGTGTTGAGATGAATGAAGAACCTAGTTTGAATTCATACAGCAACACACAATTGCATTTCCAAGTCTTCAGATTCACTAAAAAACATTGGCTTAACGCGTTACTGCAGTTTCTCTGAGTACTGCAGTTCCTCTGAGTACTGCAGTTTCTCTGAGTACTGCAGTTTCTCTGAGTACTGCAGTTTCTCTGAGTACTGCAGTTTCTCTGAGTACTGCAGTTCCTCTGAGTACTGCAGTTTCTCTGAGTACTGCTGTTTCTCTGAGTACTGCAGTTCCTCTGAGTACTGCAGTTTCTCTGAGTACTGCAGTTTCTCTGAGTACTGCTGTTTCTCTGAGTACTGCAGTTTCTCTGAGTACTGCCGTTTCTCTGAGTACTGCTGTTTCTCTGAGTACTGCAGTTTCTCTGAGTACTGTCTCTGAGTACTGCTGTTTCTCTGAGTACTGCAGTTTCTCTGAGTACTGCAGTTTCTCTGAGTACTGTCTCTGAGTACTGCTGTTTCTCTGAGTACTGCAGTTTCTCTGAGTACTGTCTCTGAGTACTGCTGTTTCTCTGAGTACTGCAGTTTCTCTGAGTACTGCAGTTTCTCTGAGTACTGTCTCTGAGTACTGCTGTTTCTCTGAGTACTGCAGTTTCTCTGAGTACTGCAGTTTCTCTGAGTACTGCAGTTTCTCTGAGTACTGCAGTTTCTCTGAGTACTGCCGTTTCTCTGAGTACTGCAGTTTCTCTGAGTACTGCAGTTTCTCTGAGTACTGCAGTTTCTGTGAGTACTGCAGTTTCTCTGAGTACTGCAGTTTTTCTGAGTACTGCAGTTTTTCTGAGTACTGTCTCTGAGTACTGCAGTTTCTCTGAGTACTGCAGTTTTTCTGAGTACTGTCTCTGAGTACTGCAGTTTCTGTGAGTACTGCAGTTCCTCT
>CM036255.1:34911733-34971733 GCA_020698575.1 Bostrychus sinensis | reverse complement strand
AGCGGATGAAATTTAGCTTTTGTGCTAATTCTGGCGTATTTACATTGATGCTTACCTGCTGATATGTTGATTAATATGCATTGTCCTAATTCAATAAATAAATAAAATGATAAATCCAGTGCAGTGTTAGTTTCAGAGGAGGACATGGAGTCAGTTTTCAGAAGGATTTTATTATTTTTTTGGTCTAAATAAGAAACATCACAACAGAAAACAAAAGAACATTCAGGAAGTGGCTGCAGGAACAGGCCAATAAACTGGAATATTGTGGAGAGTCTGTTTATTTTAAATATGAAGATTATGGCTCACAGTTAATGAAAACCAAACTCAGTCTCTCATTTAGTCAGGACCTAATATTACACAAACATTACTACTGAGATAAATACTTTTTAAAATATATTTTTAGATTTTATTTTGCTCTGTGTTCCCATTTTTTTACTTTTACAATTTAAATAAAAATTATTAACTAATGAAATAATTTTATTTTTGTAGATATTCTAATTTATTGCCTGCACAGAAAACACATTTGATTTTATTTACATTTTACAAACTCTTTGTACCAAACTGTGATGAAACCTTTGAAACATAAACATATTTTAGATATTATTTACAGATGTTAAATTCAACACGTGCTATCACATTACTACATTCAAATACAAAAACATTTCTTTAAAGGGACAACTGTATATTCTGCTGTTACTTTAGGTATTTTTAGATCATGAATATTTGTTGAATCAAAGTTAAACAGAACCATTACTGAATAAAAGCCTGGGATCCTCAGAACAAGTTTACTGTGAATTAAAATCTAAAAACAAATAGAGCCAAACAAATCCACAAATATCCAGGACCTGGACTAGACCTGGACTAGACCTGGACTACACCTGGACTAGACCTGGACTACACCTGGACTACACCTGGACTACACCTGGACTACACCTGGACAAGACCTGGACTAGACCTGGACTACACCTGGACTACACCTGGACTACACCTGGACTAGACCTGGACTAGACCTGGACTAGACCTGGACTACACCTGGACTACACCTGGACTAGACCTGGACTAGACCTGGACTAGACCTGGACTACACCTGGACTACACCTGGACTAGACCTGGACTACACCTGGACTACACCTGGACTACACCTGGACTACACCTGGACAAGACCTGGACTAGACCTGGACTAGACCTGGACTAGACTTGGACTACACCTGGACTAGACCTGGACTACACCTGGACTACACCTGGACTAGACCTGGACTAGACCTGGACTAAACCTGGACTACACCTGGACTACACCTGGACTAGACCTGGACTAGACCTGGACTAGACCTGGACTAGACCTGGACTAAACCTGGACTACACCTGGACTAGACCTGGACTACACCTGGACTACACCTGGACTAGACCTGGACTAGACCTGGACTAGACCTGGACTAAACCTGGACTACACCTGGACTAGACCTGGACTACACCTGGACTACACC
Source organism: Bostrychus sinensis (assembly GCA_020698575.1). Lineage (NCBI taxonomy): Eukaryota > Metazoa > Chordata > Actinopteri > Gobiiformes > Eleotridae > Bostrychus > Bostrychus sinensis. The sequence goes on along the minus strand of CM036255.1, from coordinate 34,970,249 downwards.
TGGACTAGACCTGGACTAGACCTGGACTAGACTTGGACTACACCTGGACTACACCTGGACTAGACCTGGACTACACCTGGACTACACCTGGACTAGACCTGGACTAGACCTGGACTAGACCTGGACTACACCTGGACTACACCTGGACTAGACCTGGACTACACCTGGACTACACCTGGACTAGACCTGGACTACACCTGGACTACACCTGGACTAGACCTGGACTAGACCTGGACTAGACCTGGACTACACCTGGACTAGACCTGGACTACACCTGGACTAGACTTGGACTACACCTGGACTAGACCTGGACTAGACCTGGACTAGACCTGGACTACACCTGGACTAGACCTGGACTACACCTGGACTACACCTGGACTACACCTGGACTACACCTGGACTAGACCTGGACTAGACCTGGACTAGACCTGGACTAGACCTGGACTACACCTGGACTACACCTGGACTAGACCTGGACTAGACCTGGATTACACCTGGACTACACCTGGACTACACCTGGACTACACCTGGACTAGACCTGGACTACACCTGGACTAGACCTGGACTAGACCTGGACTAGACCTGGACTACACCTGGACTACACCTGGACTAGACCTGGACTACACCTGGACTACACCTGGACTACACCTGGATTACACCTGGACTAGACCTGGACTAGACCTGGACTACACCTGGACTAGACCTGGACTAGACCTGGACTAGACCTGGACTAGACCTGGACTAGACCTGGACTACACCTGGACTAGACCTGGACTAGACCAGGACTAGACCTGGACTACACCTGGACTAGACCTGGACTACACCTGGACTAGACCTGGACTAGACCAGGACTAGACCTGGACTACACCTGGACTAGACCTGGACTACACCTGGACTAGACCTGGACTAGACCTGGACAACACCTGGACTACACCTGGACTACACCTGGACTAGACCTGGACTACACCTGGACTAGACCTGGACTAGACCTGGACTAGACCAGGACTAGACCTGGACTACACCTGGACTAGACCTGGACTAGACCAGGACTACACCTGGACTACACCTGGACTACACCTGGACTACACCTGGACTAGACCTGGACTAGACCTGGACAACACCTGGACTACACCTGGACTACACCTGGACTAGACCTGGACTACACCTGGACTAGACCTGGACTAGACCTGGACTAGACCTGGACTACACCTGGACTACACCTGGACTAGACCTGGACTAGACCTGGACTAGACCTGGACTAGACCTGGACTAGACCTGGACTACACCTGGACTAGACCTGGACTAGACCAGGACTAGACCTGGACTACACCTGGACTAGACCTGGACTACACCTGGACTAGACCTGGACTAGACCAGGACTAGACCTGGACTACACCTGGACTAGACCTGGACTACACCTGGACTAGACCTGGACTAGACCAGGACTAGACCTGGACTAGACCAGGACTAGACCAGGACTAGACCTGGACTAGACCAGGACTAGACCTGAGTTTCTTCTTCTCTCACAGTGAGGTCTTCAGGAGCAGCTCTCTGTCGTCTCCTCTGGCGACCCCTGGTGGCTCGAAACTACAGGACACAAAGAAAAATCTGTTAATACATCAGGACTGAGGGCCCCTAGTGTAATGTACATGACCCTGAGGGCCCCTAGTGTAATGTCACTGACCCTGAGGGCCCCTAGTGTAATGTCCCTGACCCTGAGAGCCCCTAGTGTAATGTCCCTGACCCCGAGGGGCCCTAGTGTAATGTACATGACCCTGAGGGGCCCTAGTGTAATGTACATGATTCTGAGGGGCCCTACTGTAATGTACATGATCCTGAGGGGCCCTAGTGTAATGTCCCTGACCCTCAGGGGCCCTAGTGTAATGTACATGACCCTGAGGGGCCCTAGTGTAATGTACATGATTCTGAGGGGCCCTACTGTAATGTACATGATCCTGAGGGGCCCTAGTGTAATGCACATGACCCTGAGGGGCCCTAGTGTAATGTACACGATCCTGAGGGGCCCTAGTGTAATGTCCCTGACCCTGAGGGGCCCTAGAGTAATGTCCCTGAGGGGCCCCAGTGTAATGTCCTTGACCCTGAGGGCCCCCTAGTGTAAGGTCCCTGACCCTGAAAGGTCCTAGTGTAATGTCCCTGACCCTGAGGGGCCCCAGTGTAATGTCCCTGACCCTGAAAGGGCCTAGTGTAATGTACATGATCCTGAGGGGCCCTAGTGTAATGTCTCTGACCCTGAGGGGCCCTAGTGTAATGTCCCTGACCCTGAGGGGCCCTAGTGTAATGTCCCTGACCCTGAGGGGCCCCAGTTTAATGTCCCTGACCCTGAGCGGCCCTAGTGTAATGTCCCTGACCCTGAGAGCCCTAGTGTACTGTCCCTGACCCCGAGGGGCCCTAGTGTAATGTCTCTGACCCTGAGGGGCCTTAGTGTAATGTCCCTGACCCCGAGGGACCCTAGTGTAATGTCTCTGACCCTGAGGGGCCCTAGTGTAATGTCCCTGACTCTGAGGGGCCCTAGTGTAATGTCCCTGACCCTGAGGGGCCCTAGTGTAATGTCTCTGACCCTGAGGGGCCCTAGTGTAATGTCCCTGACCCCGAGGGGCCCTAGTGTAATGTCTCTGACCCTGAGGGGCCTTAGTGTAATGTCCCTGACCCCGAGGGGCCCTAGTGTAATGTCCCTGACCCTGAGGGGCCCTAGTGTAATGTCTCTGACCCTGAGGGGCCCTAGTGTAATGCCCCTGACCCTGAGGGGTCCTAGTGTAATGTCGCTGACCCTGAGGGGCCTTAGTGTAATGTCCCTGACCCCGAGGGACCCTAGTGTAATGTCTCTGACCCTGAGGGGCCCTAGTGTAATGTCCCTGACCCTGAGGGGCCCTAGTGTAATGTCTCTGACCCTGAGGGGTCCTAGTGTAATGTCCCTGACCCTGAGGGGCCCTAGTGTAATGTCCCTGACCCTGAGGGGCCCTAGTGTAATGTCTCTGACCCTGAGGGGCCCTAGTGTAATGTCCCTGACCCTGAGGGGCCCTAGTGTAATGTCTCTGACCCTGAGGGGCCCTAGTGTAGTGTCCCTGACCCTGAGGGGCTCTAGTGTAATGTCCCTGACCCTGAGGGGTCCTAGTGTAGTGTCCCTGACCCTGAGGGGCCCTAGTGTAATGTCCCTGACCCTGAGGGGTCCTAGTGTAATGTCCCTGACCCTGAGGGGCCCTAGTGTAATGTCTCTGACCCTGAGGGGCCCTAGTGTAATGTCCCTGACCCTGAGGGGCCCTAGTGTAATGTCTCTGACCCTGAGGGGCCCTAGTGTAATGTTCATAACCCTGAGGGGTCGTAGTGTAATGTCCCTGACCCTGAGGGGCCCTAGTGTAATGTCCCTCACCCTGAGGGGCCCTAGTGTAATGTACATGACCCTGAGGGGCCCTAGTGTAATGTACATGACCCTGAGGGGCCCTAGTGTAATGTCTCTGACCCTGAGGGGCCCTAGTGTAATGTCCCTGACCCTGAGGGGCCCTAGTGTAATGTCTCTGACCCTGAGGGGCCCTAGTGTAGTGTCCCTGACCCTGAGGGGCCCTAGTGTAATGTCTCTGACCCTGAGCGGCCCTAGTGTAATGTCCCTGACCCTGAGGGGCCCTAGTGTAATGTCTCTGACCCTGAGCGGCCCTAGTGTAATGTCCCTGACCCTGAGGGGCCCTAGTGTAATGTCTCTGACCCTGAGGGGCCCTAGTGTAGTGTCCCTGACCCTGAGGGGCCCTAGTGTAATGTCTCTGACCCTGAGCGGCCCTAGTGTAATGTCCCTGACCCTGAGGGGCCCTAGTGTAATGTCCCTGACCCTGAGGGGCCCTAGTGTAATGTCCCTGACCCTGAGTGGCCCTAGTGTAATGTCCCTGACCCTGAGGGGCCCTAGTGTAATGTACATGACCCTGAGGGGCCCTAGTGTAATGTCTCTGACCCTGAGGGGCCCTAGTGTAATGTCCCTGACCCTGAGGGGCCCTAGTGTAATGTCCCTGACCCTGAGGGGCCCTAGTGTAATGTCTCTGACCCTGAGGGGCCCTAGTGTAGTGTCCCTGACCCTGAGGGGCCCTAGTGTAATGTCTCTGACCCTGAGGGCCCCTAGTGTAATGTAAATGATCCTGAGGGGCCCTAGTGTAATGTCTCTGACCCTGAGGGCCCCTAGTGTAATGTAAATGATCCTGAGGGGCCCTAGTGTAATGTCCCTGACCCTGAGTGGCCCTAGTGTAATGTCCCTGACCCTGAGGGGCCCTAGTGTAATGTCCCTGACCCTGAGGGGCCCTAGTGTAATGTCCCTGACCCTGAGGGCCCCTAGTGTAATGTCCCTGACCCTGAGGGGCCCTAGTGTAATGTCCCTGACCCTGAGGGGCCCTCATGGTGCTCCAGGGGCCAGTACCTTACAGTAGTAGTACAGAGCAGGGATATAGATGAGCGTCAGCAGGAGAATGAGCAGCGCTCTGATGATCAGCTCAGAGTCCAAGGCTGGAACACATCACATGGAGACAGAGACATGAGGCCTTTTTAAACCATTATTATCACGGCTCTGAAGGAAAAACCAGAAGAACTTACCTCCGAGAGAGAGATAGAGGCTGTGGCTCTGAGAGGAGAAGTTATGGGAGAAAACATGAAGGCCTAGTTTAGGTCCTGGTTTAGACCTGGTTTACTTATGTTTACTTCTGATTTAGCCCTGGTTTAGACCTTGTATAGACCTGGCTTAGACCTAGTTTAGACCTGGTTTAGTACTGGTTTACTTCTGATTTAGCCCTGGTTTAGCTCTGGTTTAGACCTGGTTTAGACCTTGTATAGACCTGGTTTAGACCTAGTTTAGGTCTTGGTTTAGTCCTGGTTTAACCCTGGCTGTGGTCTAAGTTTCTGTCCTCATTTGGTAAGGGATTTCTTTGTGTTATTTCTAATTTATCTTTTGGTTTAGACCTGTTTTAGACCTGTTTTAGACCTGGTTTAGTCCTGGTTTAGACCTGGTTTAGGTCTTTGATGTCCTCTGAGACTCTGGACTGTTATTTTTACATTTTTTCTCCTGTGTTCCCAGTACCATCCATAAAAACAAGGTAAGCTGGAGAAGTCACTTCTGCAGGAACTTCTGAACATATGAGTTCAGAAACTCGTATATACAATAAACCTGACACCACTTGAAAGCACAGGGCCTGCCAATGCAAAAAAAAAAAAAAGTAATTTAGCAGGTTTTTACACCAGATGCCTTTCGTAATTCAACCCTCTCGTTTTCTTCAGGCTTGGGATCGGCAGTGGGAAGAGTTTTCGGCTTCACAAATTGAACCCCTAACATTTTGCACCAAAGGCTGGAGGACTGAGGTGAGTAGAGACAGTAGCATTAGTAAGAGCATTATCTGAGGCATTTAGCATTTTATTTTCATGCAGCCAATCACATGAGGACAGACTGGGATCATAGCATTAGGTAAAATAACTGAGGTGGGCTCAGAAGACTGTGATTTTGATTAAACTGGAGACAGTGAAGATGAGTAGGAATTTTGTTCCAGTATTTTTTGCTTGCAAATTGCATAAAAATAAGGCTTTGAGAAAAACACAAATTAAAAAAAAAAAAATTCTAAACCAGGGGTGTCCAAACTTTTTTTTAAAGAGGGCCAGATTTGAAGATATGCAAATCTTCAATGGCTGACAGTCCCACCCGATGTTGTCAAGTTGCTTAATGCACATAGAGTGTACATTTAATGTACACTGTTATATAAGTATTATTAAAAGTATTAGGAGTATAGTTTTCAAAAGCCAATTAATTAAACATTGTTTTCTTTGACAACACAATCTATAGGAAGTCCAAACAAAATAACATCTTTGAGCATTAAAACTGCAATTATTTTTTGACAAACTAATTTGAAAATACACAGCAGAGAGAAGGGGATGAGCTGCACAAATGTACAGACAAAGCTATGGAAACCAAAGTACCAAAGTGCTTGCCTGGAAATTCCAGACTCTGGTCGCCATAGAATAAATTCGATTTCTAGCGCGGAGCAAACGGGCAGCGGAGTTAGCCAATCAGAAAATGGCGGACGTGACGTTAACAAAGCGACAAGAAAGTAAGCAACGCGAAAACATTTTTTTTTTTTAAATAAAGGCTTCTAGTGCTGCAAGCTGCTGCGGTTTTAATGACTCGATATGTTTTTGATCATTTAAAACGGAATTTACCGCTGAATGAAACAAACTCGGCTCCTCAGTGCTCGCGAAGAACACGTGACTTAAATAAGCGAATCAAAATGCACGGTACGGTTGGGATTTGAGTAAACCACGGTGGATGGCGTGGTGACCAGACTGATATTTCTCTGTATAATAATACAGAGAAATATCAGTCTGGATTTTCCAGGCAACCAAAGTGCTGCTGGGCCATAAGTAATGCATTTAACCACAGAAGCTGAGGGCCATAGGAAATCTCTACCCGGGCCACAAATGGCCCCTGGGCCACACTTTGGACATGTTTGTTCTAAACCATTCATAATAGGCCTAATCAAAATGCTCTGAGTGAAGAATAAATGAAGAGCCATTTGGGAGCCAAATTAACCAAATCTTTAAAAGAAGCTGGACGGCCCATCACTAAGGTTTAATGTGTGTATGATTATTATTCACTGATAAATAAACGTAAAACACGTGAGGTTTATTTACAGAAGCCCATTATCCACAGAGTTAGTGACTAGCGCCACCTGCTTTTGTAAATATTTATTACGGCTTGCAGATGCACAGGTACTACTCTCTGACAGTGGTTGGGGGTCGGGTGCGTCCCAGGCTTTAGTCGTCAGTCAGAGCTTCACTCCCTCATCTCTCAAATAAAAGTTTTGTTTGTAAAGCTGCACGTTTCCAGTTTTTCTATAATAATGATGCAAGTAAGTCCTTAAACAGCATCTGCCCTTCTCAAAAAGTGGAGAAAATTCAATAAAAAACAGTCATTGCACTGAATAACAAGAACTTAATCAGTGATTTCTTGCGGGTTTTTTTTATATTTGAATGAGCGTGTGATCTGTTAGGACACCTCTCTGAGCAGCTATAAACATGTTTACCAGCGTCACTCTGCCCCCATCGCCGTCCTGTTCCCATAAAGACGCGTGTGGACATTTATTTATATCTGACACATCCGTGCTGATCCTGTCAACACTGGTGCTTTGAAACGTGCTTCATCAAAATCATACACAACAATAATATTTACACTGCCACTGTCATGTTTACAGTGCCAGGCTGTGGAAAAGAACTGGGCTCAGTGCAGATTACAGCCTCAGTCCTGTGCTCAAGTTTTAGTGAGCTGTGAAAAATGATAACTAAAAGTGCTTTAATGCAGCGGTTCTCAAGCTGTGGTCCAGGTAGCGCTGGTGGTAGTTTCATTTAGACCCAGTTTTTAGGCCTGTTTTAGTCCTGCTCTGGTTGGGGATTCAATTTAATCCCCAAAATACTTATGGTATTTTGAATATCCATACTCTGTCAGACTGTATACTGTACATATTTATTATAGTGTATTTAATTGCTCATATTCTAATTTAGTTTATTTAGCTCTGCTTGTAGTTTAGCTTTTTAGTTAATTATTTTTGGCCAGACTGGTCTCTGATACACTTTGTCCTCATGTGTGATAAAACTGTGTGCTACTGCTAACTGTACTTATGCTGTTGCAACAATGCAATTGTTGTATTGCCTGAAAAATCCAGACTGATATGTCTCTGTGTGTGTCTGGTCACCGCCGTCTGCAGTGGTTTACTCAAATCCAAACCGTACCGTGTATTTTGATTGGTTTATTTAAGTCACATGTTCTTCGCGAGCAGCGTCACTCGTACGCGTCTCCTCACCGACAACAATCAAGATGGCGCACCGAGGAGCCGAGAGTTTGTTTCATTCAGCGGTATGGTACGGTAATGTTGGAATAACTCCCTCGTGGCTTCACTACTCCGTTTGTTTACTTTCTCACTTTCTTATCGCTTTGTTAACGTCACGTCCACCATTTTCTGATTGGCTAACTCCGCTGTCCGTTAACTCGGGTTTGCTCCGCCCTAGAAATCGAATTGATTCTAAGGCGACCAGACTCATCACTGGTACAGCGGTGAGTCTGGAATTTCCAGGCAAATTGTTGTAGTCCCCAATGAGGGACTAATAAAGGTTTTCTTATTCTTATTCTTTATTCTTAACGTCAGCACAGTTTGGACTTGGTTTAGTCCTGAATTAGTTCTAGATTAGAGCTGGTTTAGGCTTAGATTAGTTCTGGCTTAGTCCAAGACTTGTCCTGGTCTAGACCTGATTTAGCCCTGGTTTAGTGCTAGATTAGTCTTAGTTTAGACCTAGATTAGTCCTGGTTTAGTCTTAAATTAGTCCTGGTTTAGTGCTAGATTAGTCTTAGTTTAGTCCCAGATTTGCCCTGGTTTATTCTTGGCTTAGTCTTAGATTAGACCTAGTTTAGTCCACGTTTAGTCCTGGATTAGTCCTGGTTTGGAGCTGGTTTAGTCCAGTTTTAGTCCTTTTTTAGTCCAGGTTTAGTTCTTTAATGGATTCTGTACCATTTTGAGAAATGAGCCTAAGAGTACAAAAGAACACACGAGTATAGTTTAGTTAATTAGTATAGTTTCAGCGAACTCTTCATCAGTGGGGGATAAAAGGGCTTTAGAGCATTTACCCTTGAACCAGAAGCTCTTCAAGTTCAAGTCCAGGTCTAGGTACTAGGACAATACTTTAAATATTTGTAAAAATGCCAAATGTATCAATGCAACAGTCTCAGTATGACCACACATCTATAAAGTCTGTAATGCTAATGCTATGCTAGGCTAATACATACCGCAGCTAGGTAAAATAATTAGGATTACACATGCATCCATTCATCAGTGAAGTGAAATCACCCAGAGCTACTCAGACTGTCTCTAACCCAGCACTGCACTGGGAGTTAGCTTAGCATTGATTACTTTGGTTTAAAAAAGAAAAGAAAAACTAGCCTCTGGACACGGCAGCACAAGACTACGAACTTTTCTTTAGCTGGCAACCCCCAAAGGCTCAGAGTACAGAGGGAACGCACAGGGTTTTATAAAATAAGCTAGAATGAATTAATAAGGAGCGATGGAACTTCATATTCTGAAAGAAATGCCCTGAAACACTGACATTTCTCAGATCGACAACAGGAAACAGAACAGAGAAATACTTAAACCAAGTCCCGCTAATGTCATATTACATTATAATAACCCTTTACTAACCACTGAGAGCCCAGAGTATTATAATATAGAACTATAGAACATACATATATTGCCAAAAGTATTCACTCACTCAAATAACTGAGTTCAGGTTTTTCAATCTCTCCAGGGCCTGCAGCTTTGTGGAAAACTTTGTGGGAACAGTTTGGGGACGGCCCCTTCCTGTTCCAGCATGACTGCACCAAAGCACAAAGCACGGTCCATAAAGACATGGATGAGTGTTTGGTGTGGAAGAAGTTGACTGAACCTGCACAGAGTCCTGACCTCAACCGGACAGAACACCTTTGGGATGAATTAGAGCGAAAACTGCGAGCCAGGCCTTCGTCCAACATCAGAGTCTGACTCACAAATGCCAGGAGCTATCACAATAACACAGCACAGATCTGGAGTTTACTTTTAATTCTTAAAAATAAAAAACAAAAATACTGTAAATAAGCTATAAATTTTGAAATAAAACAATAGCTCCTTCACATTATTCCTGATAGATTCTAGTTCTGGATAGATAAAGGATGTATTGACCAATCAGAGTGCTCCTGTCCTATGAAAGCGTGTGATTGGTTAAACTGTTCCTTCCCTCGCTCTAAAACAAAAACCCTTATAATACAGCCCACAGGTGACCTCAGAGTCTTAGTTTTTCTCAGCTGACTTTTGTTATGCTGCACTAATAACTAAATAATTACCTTTACCAAAATAAAAGGAAAAAGAAATCAGGTAGTGCAGCTTTAAGTTCATGTGTGTGTAAAGGCAGGTGAGCTAATATTTTTGGAAATACATAAATTTGTCTGATACTACCACAAATCTCCAGTTTAGTGGATGAAATAATGTTTTTGTAGCAGTATATAAAAACTTCTTTATTGCAGAATGCTGTGAGTTGTAATGGTAATAATCCTGCGCCAAGTTTGTGAGCTCATTTTAGTGAATATCATTAAAAGCATTTAGGGAAAGCACATTTCACATTAACGCACACAGTACATTCTTCTGCTTGCCCAAAACCGACACAGCCATTCTCAGTTACTACAGACTCATTATAAACGCAGTACAGATCTGTAATTACCCTGAGCCTCTGTGACAGATCTCAGCTCAGCTCTCCTCATTACGCTCCTGCAGCTCAGAGTTCAGAGCGGCTCTTCCCTTCAGCTCACATCTCTGCTGCGTCCGAGCGTCTCCTCCTCCGTCCTCCGAGCGGAAGGACCGGCCTGCAGACCGCAGCCATTCCAGGTCCTGCTTAGATCCCAGTCTTTTATGTAAGCTGTGGACAGGGACTGACCGGAGCTGTGGCCCGTCAGAGCTCTCAGGACGGGACCAGGGCTGGATTAGAGTCGCTCAGTCTGAAGCCATTTACATTAACTCTCCTACTCCCCTAACTTTTTTGTCACAACTTTCACCCTAAGCACAAAAAATAAAAAAAAAATAAAAAAAATGAACCAATAAAGATTAAAATTTCTAATAGTCAATAATTCATTTTTTTTATGGTTACAATGATTAACTTCAGTCCTCATCATACATAGCAAAAAATCAATTATGTTTATGAAATTTAAATTCCAGTTTGTGTGGTGCAGACACATCCAGCACAAACCTCTGCCTCTGCTCAGTCTGGGACCTTTTTCTTCTTTGCCCTGATGTGCACATCTCTGTAAGAACTACATTTTGGATTTGTGCTCACGCAAACACAAACAAACTCATTTCTCAACAAACACTTTCACACCAATTTATGACAAAAACTCACCCAAATCATTTTAGTTCAAAAAATGTTTTTTATTTGCCTTGTGCTTTATAATTTATACAAACACTAATGTGGTCATCTCCAAATTTATACCTCTGTCTACCATATATGGAGAAATGGTGCCTAAAATTCCAATCCCTCATGAATCCATGAAATACTTGATAAAAATGTGACATTACAATGCAGTCACAGTGTATAATAAAAATGTTGTTTTAATGGGAGTCAGTGGCACAAAAAATGTCTTGGGGTAAAGGTGGGACTGTTTTTTAGACACCTTTTGAAAAAAAAAAAAATCCTGAAATCAGAAAATTCATCCAAAAATACACACCTGAGACAAAATCTATGCCATTTGAATCAACACAGCAAAAGTTATCTTCAAAAAAACTGCTGCAAAACATCAAAAAACGTCTTAGGGCTGTAGGAGGGTTAAAAGTGATTATTATCCACTAAATAATGGTTGCATAATAATAAATCATCATATTATTTCTCTGTATATATAAGACCAAAACTGCCAGATCAATCTATAAATAAATGAATCAATAAATAAATGCTCTCACTGACAAAATGATTTAAACAGGACACCAGATGCTAAAATAAACATATATTTTTAAAGAAAATGTAAGTTTTGGTTAAAATAAATTATAATTATTCCCTTTCTGAATTTACTTCTACAATTGCTTTAATTAATTTTGCTTTATTTTGTCGTATCTTTTTTCCTCTTTTATTTATTTATTTATTGAGTTTTGTCACTCAAATGCAAATGAAGGGGGTGTGTCCTGATAATGTTCATTTACATTTCAGTGACAGAAATCAAATAAATGTGGAAACAAATAAAAAAGGAAAAAAGGAATAATTAAGTAAAGCAAAAATAAATTAAAGCACAAATGAATAAACAGAAATAAACACAAAAAGGGAATAATTATAGGCCTTTATTTATTTATTTTAACCAAAACTTACATCTTTATTTAAAAATAAATATTTATTTTAGCATTTGTTGTCCTGTTCAATGACTGATTTGGCAGTTTTGGTCCTCCATAGTAACTGGCTTAATAAATATAATTTCTGTATTGCAAAGGCTGATGGAAAAGCAATGATATTAAGCATAAAAGTGACTGGTCTGGGGACTTCTCATGTTAAAATAATTTTATTCTGAAATTGTGATGCTGAGAAATGAAAAAGTTTGAGGCAGCGGTGTGATGGATAGATGAGAAGAAGTTAGTCTTGAGCAAACATTTTTTATAAATTCAATTTTACTGTGTCAAAAGCAACATTGATGAATACTACCGATTATGTTGGCATCATTCTTAAAGGGAATATGTAAAAAAAATTACTTTTCCTCTCTGTCTCCATGTTCTGATGTTGTTCCACAAAGCCCCGCCCACTCCAGGAAGCACTGACCAATCAACAACAAGCCCTCTACATCCAGTCTGCTCTCATTCATTTATCCAAAAAATGGTGTACAGCTCTGTTTCCACTGATTCCTCACAGACATTTTTACTTTGGGAGGAAAATGACATCAGACAAAAAATTTGAGGAAGTGCACAGCTTTTTTTCTCTGTTTATGTTCAAAAGACTGCAGAGTTCTTTTTAAAACGCTTTATTTTAGTCACATAATGTTTTTAAAGGCTGTAAAAGGTTCTAGAAGAGACCAAGATTTGGTTAAAAATATGAATAAAAGCAAAATATAGCCCAGTGGTGGAATATAATGAAGTAGAAGTACTTGGTTACTTTAATTAAGTACAATTTTCATGTATCTGTATTGTACAAGGTTAATTCACTGCAATTTACAGCAAGTATCTGTACTTTTTACACAGCATTTCAGAGTTGGTTTGATAGTATTTTGAGTTTTGGTTTAAAATCCTGTGTTTTTGCCCTGGCCTCATTGTAGACACACAGTACTTAAATATAACAGATGCAGTAAAGTAGTACTGCTTTAGGAACATCAGACTAATAAAGACAAACGAGCTCAGTGACAGATTCAGTCTCTTCTACTGCAGCAGTTTAATTTAATCAGTAATCAGCACAATTCTTCAGCAAAATCCCTCACATTTAACCCATTCATGAGCTGTTAAATCAGTGAGAAATACTTGAAAAGTTCATTTGCAAAAATAAACGCCATTTTAAAAAAAAAAGGGTTGAGGCTTGTAACTTACGCTTTGCAAAGCGCTGTTTTCAAAGCTCAAACCCATTTTAGAGTAATACCCAATATATCCTGTTGGTCAGACACACTCAACTTTAATCTGAATGATATAAACTGAAATAAATAATAATTAAAACAAATAATTTTAAATGTAAAAAAACCCAGACTTATCTGCTTTTGCAAATTAACTCTTCACTTTTACTTTTTTACTTGCAAGTACATTTAAAAGTGAGTTCTTTTTATACTTTTACTTGAGTAGAAATTTTAATGTGATACTTTTCCTTGAGTAAATATTTGCCCCTTTATCTGTACTTTTATTTAAGTAAAGAAAGTGAAAGTACTTCTTCCTCCCCTGATATTGTCTCTTATAAATAACCAATAAACTGTTATAAATGAGAGCAGATTTTAGCAGAAAGACATTTGTCAGCCACTTATAATAATTCTCTCAAGAACCAGAGATAAACTCAGACACTTCCTCTGTGGATGAAACAGAGCTATTTTTTTTGTCCATTTTACAGATTTAATCCTGTATGAAGCAACACAGCCTTGTCTTTCATTATATTCTATACTATTTAATGTTGCTCAAATATCTTGGCAAGTCCCTCTATGGTTAAAAGTTAGTATGGTCTAAAGTTTATCATTATTGTAGTAAAACATCTGCTACATCCACTTTACAAAAACTCGTGCAGCTGCAGCAGTGTGGAGCTTCCCATCTGTGAGACATTTACATTTTAATTAAACTCATAAATGACCAATCAGAGCGTTGACAGTCTGCTGGAGACAAGTTACATATTGATGATTTGAGCTATGTCAGATCAAATCATCAATCAATCCATCAGCTTTTATTTATGCAGCACTTTAACATTCAAGGTCACCAAAGTGCTTTCCAAAAAAAAAAAAAAAAAAAAATCAAAACAATAACATCGGAAAAATACAGCAAATATAAAGAAAGTCTCAGCATTACTAAGTGTTAGGGGTGTAATGATACGTTTTTGCAACGATACGATATGTATCGATTAGAAGTGTTTTGATACGATTCAAGAACGATATTGGCTAATTTGGAACGATAGGATTCAATACGATTCAACACCTTCATATGAATAATCGATACAGCAACTTTTTGCCAAAAATCATAAAAGTTTACTCTCAAATGTAGCACCGCGGCCGGGGTTGATTATGTCCAGCAGACAGAGAGTGAAGAAAAGTTGAATTTAACATTTTATTTAATTAAAAACACAAAATTTATCTCCAAAAAGGCGTATCTGGTTTTAATTTAACAAACTTCTAATTTCAATATTTCTGATTTTGTCGATTGATACTTCATGTGTATGAATATTCACTTCCTAGAAAATGATACGATTCGATACAAGGTCATGTGTATCGGTGTAAAAAATCGATACATCGATACAGTTACTGTATCGTTACACTCCTACTAAGTGTTGAAAGCCAGTCTGAGTAAATACATTTTAAGTTTAAGCATAACAGGGGCAGCTTCAAATCATTACACATTAGGAAAGTGAGAATTAAATTTAAACCAGATGTTAGACATAGTTTTTGCAATTTTGATGAAAAAAAAAAAAGCTATGTTCAGCTCTGTTTTGCTCTTTGTCTGCATGATGTGATCAACCTCAGCTGCGGCATAAGATTTGAGCATGAACTTTAAACATTTTTGGCAGCAAGTTCCTGTATCGTTATCAATGTGATGGGGTTGAATCGTATTGTATCGTATCGTTCTAAATAAGCCGGCGTAGCTAGATCAATTTTTAGGGGAGTTACAGCTCCCCAAAGTTGAGTTCTAGCACCTCTTACTCTAACTCAGTGGCTCTGTGATTCCCCAGTGTTCAGGAATATATATAATATTGACAATACTCACATAATTCAGGGTACATGAGGTTTAATACAGTTTTCTCCTTTCTCCTCTCTTTCTGCCCCTTTACTTTTAAATGTTTGATAATCTGGTACTCACACAACAGACAGCTACAAGTATAACATTATAAAAGGCTCCATAATAAAAGAAATTACATCTGTCCAATGTTTAATATTTTTTATCCAGTGCTACGAGTTTATTTTTTGTTTCTTCACAGCACCCCTAAATCTCCGATCCTAAAAATGCCCCTGTCCGCTTGAATTGTATCGAAATGAAGGTAAATGAGACGTATCATATCGTTGCAAAAACCTATCGTTGCAGCCCTGACCCTGCATGATTCTGTCACAAAGCAAAAGACAAAACTCAAGCATCCAAAGCTTTCGTATCTCTCACTGCATCGACTTTGCAGATTAAACAGCGCCATCAAAACAAAACTAGAGCTACAGAAGACAAATGTTAAGGTTTTTCTACTTTGCAAGCCATCTATGATCAGTGGAAGTGATGAGAAGCTGGATCAGACAGTTGAATAAACCCAAAGCTTTGTTCTGTAAGAATATAAAGCAAAAAAAAATAAAAAAAAAAATAAAAAAATGCATGTTTTATACAGGCTACAGAAGAACTAAGGCAACCTTTATATAAAAAAAACTATAAATTCCTCTTATTGTGCAACCCTGGATGATTCTGAAACACAAAGCAACAGACAGACAAAACTCTAGCATCCAAAGCTTTTATCTCACTGCATCAACTTTGCAGATTTACCATTGATTAATGCAGATTTCTAGCTACAGCAGATGAATGTTAAGGTTTTTCCCATTTTGCAAGCCATTAATACGATCAGTGAAAGTTAGAATAAACCCAAAGCTTTGTGCTGTGAAGGATAAAAAGCAAAAACACGTTATACAGGCTACAGAACAACCAAGGCAGCCTTTACAGTATGCTACATGTTCCTCAAATCATGCAATCCTGGGTGATTCTGACACACAAAGCAATAAACAGAAAAAAACTTTAGCCTCCAAAGCTTTTATCACTCACTGCATCAACTTACTTTGCAGATTAAACAGATCTAGTAATGCAAAACTAGAGCTACAGCAGATTAGTGTTAAGATTTGTCCTATTTTTCAAGCCATTAATACGTAAAGCAAAAGCACAGTACACAGGCTACAGAAGAAGAACCAAGGCAGCCTGAACCATCCCTCACATTGTGCAGTTCTGAATAATTCTTTCACACAAAGCAACAGACAAACCAAACTTTCCGTGTCCCTCACTGCATCACCTTACTTTGCAGATTAAACAGATCTATTAAAGCAAAACTAGAGCTACAGTAGATGAATGGTAAGAAATGTCTGTCTGAGCTTCACTGATCATTTCTGGCACTGTTAACTTTGTTGTCCGTTGCACCACTGTTAAGTCAGAATCAACCCAAATCTTTGTATTTTCCACTAAAAGAATGTAAAAAGCAAAAAAAAAAAAAAAAAAAAAAGTCATAACCTCTGAGTAATCTACAGCAGGTCCAATGCAGTCTTTGCGCTCCTGCTTATGTCGCTCATGCCCTGGCTCTGTTTGACACGGAAAACGTAAAGAAAAAAAAAAAAACAAAACTCCAGTCTCTCTGCTATTAACAGATTTTTTAACAAAAAGACCAAAATGATTCTGTCACACGTAGCAATAGACAGACAAAACTTCAGCACCAAAAGCTTTTAGCAAAGTTAACGGAGCTAAAATGATCAGTGGGACTCAGAATTAACCCAGAGCTTTGTGTTTTTCACTAAAGGTGTAGACACTAGCGTTATGTTTGTCCATACTGCTTACCATTGTTAGAGTTACCTGGAGTATCCAATAGGTGTCGCTGCAGTTACACATTGGTGTTATACTCGATGCAGTCTGTACGCACATGTTCATATGAGCTACAAATAAATGGCTTGGCATACGTTAACAATGGACTGGTTATTGTGAACGAATCTACATGGTGTCAGAAGTGGGATATTTCACAAAGTCTGCACAGTCCATGAAGACAGTGGGAGCCGGTAAAGACAAGAAAAATAAAGTTTAAGCTCCGCACACGGACGTAATGGCGGACGGATTCCGGCGCCCAGATCCTCTCGTCTTTGACAGCAACGTTGCTGAAAACTGGCGTAAGTTCGAGCGTGAATATGATATTTTCATCGCCGCTGCCCACAGTGACAAAAGTGCTAAAACCAAGGCCTACATACTCCTCAATCTGGCGGGACCTGAGGCCATCGAAAGAGAGCGGTCATTCACGTATGCCCCCGCGGTCATAACAGCTGAAGGCGTAGTCGCAACACCCGCAGAGTCGAGAGAGGACCCGGCGTGTTTAAAAAGAAAGTTCAAAGAAATGTGCAACCCAGAAACCAACGTAATCATGGAGAGGCACAACTTTAATAAGAGGCATCAAAAACCAGGTGAAACAATTGAAGCATATGTGAGCACATTAAGAAACATGGCAAAAACCTGCAGTTTTGGTGCATTACAAGACGAGTTAATCAGAGACAGATTAGTGTGTGGTATCAACAGTGACGGCGTCAGACGTGCCCTGCTCAAAGAGACAGAACTTACACTTGCCAAAGCGGTACGCATTTGTCAAATAAGCGAGCTCACAGATCAGCATAGCAAAGCCCTGTCTACGCCGAAACACATTACAACTGCCGATATGAATGCTATACGGATAAAACATGGCAACACATTCAAGAACCCCAACAGGTACAGGAGAAAACAGGAAAAAGCGTCAATGAATATTTCAAACTGCAAAAACTGTGGAGGTTCACATCCAGCTAAACGTGAGCAATGTCCTGCTTTTAGACAACAATGTCATATCTGTAAGAAATACAACCATTTCAAAAAACAGTGCAGGTCTCCAAAACCATATCAAAGAGGCAAACCAGTGAACCAAATCTCAGCAGATGATTCAGACAGTGAGGAGACATTTGCTATTGAAAACTTAACACTGGAGGATGAGGACAGTAACAAAAAGGAAGGATATTGCACAGTGACGGTTGTCAACAACGCTCTAAAACTAAAAGTTGACACAGGAGCAAAATGCAATGTTATTTCTTTGGAAACTTACAAAGACATTGGTCACAAAGTAAAGCCTCACAAGTCACATAAGCAGGTAAATCTTGTTGCTTTTGGAGGGACAAAGATTAAGTCCTTAGGCACAGTTACCCTCAAGTGTGAGCTAGCGGAACAGTCATATGATCTGCATTTTCAGGTTGTAAAACACAATGTGCAATCCATTTTAGGATT
Organism: Bostrychus sinensis; assembly: GCA_020698575.1. Taxonomy (NCBI): domain Eukaryota; kingdom Metazoa; phylum Chordata; class Actinopteri; order Gobiiformes; family Eleotridae; genus Bostrychus; species Bostrychus sinensis. Next base: position 34,952,043 of record CM036255.1, on the reverse strand, counting down.
AAAGGACAGCATAAGAATGAAACTAGTTAACTTCAGCAAAGATGTTTTTCACATTGACACTGATCAGGATGGATCCCTTGCGCAGGAGGTGTTTCGTGAGTATGCAGATTTGTTCAAGGATGAAGTCGGTGACTTAACCTGTGACCTACTCAATGAAACTCACTCCTAACGTGTCACCAGTTGTCAATCCTCCACGACGCATTCCCGTGCCAATGAAGAAAAAAGTAAAGAAGGAACTCCAGAGAATGCAAAAACTAGGAGTAATTGAACCTGTGGAGGAGCCCACAGAATGGGTGTCCAACATGGTCGCCACACACAAGAAAGAGGTTGATGATGTTCGCATTTGTATTGATCCAAGAGATTTAAACAAGGCGTTAATGCGACCTCACCATCCCATGCGCACCGTTGAGGAAGTAGCAGCACAAATATCAGGAGCAACTGTTTTCTCTGTTCTGGATGCAAAGAGCTCTTTCTGGCAAATCAAACTGGATCATGCTTCATCCCTTCTCACTACATTCACAACACCTTTCGGCAGATTCAAATTTCTGAGGATGCCGTTTGGTATCAACACAGCCTCCGAAGTCTTCCAGAGAGCCATGGAGCAGATATTCGCCGGATATCCATGTGCCGTAATAGTTGACGACATCCTAGTTGGGGGAAAGGGAATTGAGGAGCATGACAAGAATCTGAAAAAAGTGTTGGAGCGTGCCAGACAAGTAAGGCTCAGACTTAATCCAAAAAAGTGCAAGTTCAGACTTAAAGAGGTGAGCTATGTCGGACACATATTCACTGATAAAGGACTTAAAGCAGATCCAACAAAGATTGCTGCAATCAATGACATGCCATCACCAGAGGACAAAATTTCCCTCCAACGTTTTCTGGGAATGATAAACTATCTGGGGAAGTTCATTCCAAACTTAAGCGAACTGTCAGCACCACTACGTCAGCTGCTTCACAAGGATGTGGTGTGGAGCTGGACTCAGCACCAACAGGATGCTTTCAACAAACTCAAAGCATGCATCACCAGTCCACCGGTGCTTCGATACTATGACATGCAAAAGACAGTGACTCTCACTTGCGATGCTTCTCAGCATGGTCTAGGAGCTGCTTGCCTTCAAAATGACAAACCTGTTGCATACGCATCACGGACTCTAACTCAAACGGAGAGAAGGTACGCACAGATTGAGAAGGAGTTACTAGCAGTAGTCTTCGCATGTTACAAGTTCTACGACTATATCTATGGAAAACCAGTGGTGATTGAAACTGACCACCAGCCGTTGGTCACAATCCAAAACAAGCCTTTTCACACAGTCCCTGCACGACTACAACGCATGATGCTAAGACTACAGAAATTTAATCTGACTCTCATCTACAAGAAAGGCAAACACCTCTACATTGCAGACACACTCTCTCGAACACCAAAGCTGGACACTCAACCTTCAAAAGAGGAGCAACGTGATTTTGAGGTAATGTCTCTTCAGCTCATATCACCACGACGATTACAGGAGCTTGCAGAACACACCTCAGGGGATTCTACTCTGCAGACACTTAGCCGTTACATCCAGCAGGGGTGGCCGACACGTGTGAGCAGTGTGCCCAAGGAAATCAAACCATTTTTCAGTTTTCGTGATGAACTAACAATTGACAACAATGTTATTGTGAAAGGCAATAGAGCTGTTGTTCCAACATCACTTCATGAGGTGTACCTACAGGAACTACACAAGGGACATCCAGGTATGGAGTCCACAAAGAGGAGAGCCAGGGACAGCGTATTCTGGTTGACCATAAATACTGACATTGAGGACAAGGTCAAATCATGCAGTATTTGCAACAGCCTAAAGCCTCACCAACAGAAACAACCACTAAAACTACACCACATTCCGGATCTCCCCTGGTCCATCACAGCTACGGACATATTGGAGTGGGACAGCCATCATTACCTTGTACTTGTTGATTCATATTCTGGATGGTTTGAAATTGACAAACTGGAAAATCTGACATCGGCCTCTGTGATTAACAAACTCAAACGCCACTTTTCAGTACATGGCATTTCACAGAAACTGTACTCCGACAACGGTACCCAGTTCACGAGTCAAACATTTCATGACTTTGCCACATCCTGGGGGTTTCAACATGTCACCAGTAGCCCTGAGTTCCCACAGTCAAACGGTCTCAGTGAAAGAGCTGTCAGGAGTGCAAAGAGACTCCTTGAAACAACAAAGAGGGACGGGACTGACTTCTACTTAAATCTGTTACATCTACGGAACACGCCACGAGACAATATTCTTGGCTCACCAGCCCAGAGGCTGTTATCAAGGCGAACACGGTCTACCCTTCCTCTATGCAAAAAACTGTTAAGACCATCAGCAAAGGTAACAACTACAATCAAAGCCCAACTCGAAAAAAAGCGCAGAGCTCAAAAACAACACTACGACAAATCCAGCAAGCCACTCGCTCCCTTAGCACCAAACCAAGTGGTGAGATTACAAACACAAAAAGGACACGACAAGATTGGAGTTGTACGCAAGATATGTGATGAGCCTCACTCATACGTAGTGGAGTCGGATGGAAAGGAATACAGGCGCAATAGACGGCACCTTTTACCTGTAAATGAGCCACAACCCGAAGAGCTCCACACCCGGCCAAATGAATTGGATATGTCTCAACACATGGCCAAATCTGAGACTGACGAAACACCTACTAACAAACCTGAAATGACTCACACTCAAGTTAAACACTCTCAGTATGAACATGACAAGAAACAGTGTGAAAAAGAGACTAATAGCAAAGTGACACTGACAAGAGACACTGACACATCCTTAACACATTCTGGTGAGAGCCTGTATCGAACCAGATATGGTAGAGTGTCTAAGCCAAATAGTAAATACCTCAATTGAAAAGTTCACATATTTTGAATTTTGAAATATGTTTTTTTTATGCTGTGAAGTTGCATTTACATGATTGCAATAGCTTTCAGTTGAAAGAGGAATTTTGTATTTCTGTACCTGATAACCAACTGAGTGTTCATCTCACAGTTAATGTTGTTCGCTGAATTGCTAATGTTTTGTTTGAAGTCCAAAACTTAAAAAGGGGGATGTAGACACTAGCGTTATGTTTGTCCATACTGCTTACCATTGTTACAGTTACCTGGAGTATCCAATAGGTGTCGCTGCAGTTACACATTGGTGTTATACTCGATGCAGTCTGTACGCACATGTTCATATGAGCTACAAATAAATGGCTTGGCATACGTTAACAATGGACTGGTTATTGTGAACGAATCTACAAAAGGGATGTTCAGTTAGACAAATAAAGCAACAAACTCCACAGTCATAACCTAATCCTAACATACAGGAGACAGAATGCAGCCTGTGCGCGTATGTGGCTCATGCCGTGCAGCCCTGGCTCGGTTTGTCACGAAAAACCATAAAGAGACACAACTCCAGCGTCCAGAGCTGCTTCTCTCTGACTGAATCCACTTTCTCTGCACAATAAAAAAGAGCCAGCAGTTTTATTATGAACCACACATGATGAGGAAGTGCTGGAGCACGCACAGTACTCCGTTACCTAGCTGCGCAAACGCGCGTAAAGAAGAACAAAACAACTCTCTCCACACGCGTCCCGCTCGCTCTTACCCGGGCACGAGCCTTAGCGGCGGCGGTCCAAGTCCTCGAAGTTTCCCCGCGACTAAAAACTCAAACTCTCTCTCTCACACACACACGCACAGACACAAAAACACACGCGCACCTCCTCGCAGCTCGCGGTCAGGACGCTCACTGAGCACGAGCCGTGTGTGTGTCAAGAGCGAAGCTGCCTGCGCTGCGCTGCGCCGTGACGCAACCCACTACTTCCTGTGACATCACGCCCACAGCAGGAGAGAGACCGGAGAGAGCCAGGAGCGTGTGTGTGTGTGTGTGTGTGTGTGTGTGTGTGTGTGTGTGTGTGTGTGTGTGTGTGTGTGTTCAGTCAGACTCCCACGCAGGGCTTCACAACAAAGCGCGGTTCAAACTGCGGGGCACGGTCTGCGGCACGGAGCGTGTACGCAAGTCATTCATGGGAAAGAGAAATGTGACTGCGTGATTAAAGTGTACATTACATTACGTCTAAAAAAAAAAAAAAAAAAGCTTAAGCTTGAGCTCCTCACGTCGACCCTTCTTATTATCCCTCTCATTTAAATAACTCCTGTCATCAACATTTGTACTTAAGTTTTAATCACATTTGCCACGTCCTGGCCCATGAGCAGGAATTTTACCGGCCATTTGCAGTTTAAGTTAAGTGGAGAGGTTAAGTCTTTTTTTTTTTTTCAGGTTCTTTTATACCCCAATTCTGAAACAGAAAATTCAGAGTTTGCCTCATTTTATTAATTAGACTTTTCATTAAAACTGCTTTGTGAAACAGACCCCTGGTGTGTTTGCTCAGATACTGCTTACACCAGGTCCAAGCTTTAGATTTAGTCTTGAGTCTCATTTGTGGCACAGAGTTTTGTCCTGGTGTGTGTCTGATACAGTGTTGACTCTGTAACTGTTTTTGCAGGGAGACAATGATGCCGCCTTTGAAGAATCTATTGAAGAAATTACTGTGGGAATCTTCACCTGTCGAATTGTCTCAGTAGCAGAGCAAAATTAACTTTTCCTGAGGGTGAGTCCCAGGTGAACCACTAAACTAACCCCTTTAAAACCCTTCACCTCACAAAGCTGGATAACCACTCAGATATGAAAAGTGGGAAAAAGAAGTGAAGACTTACCTTTCTGAAGCGAAGATTGTTGAGCTGGTCCTCTTCTCAATTAACTATTACTAAAAAGTGACTTTTCTTTATATAGAGGCAGCAAAAATGTGAAGCAGTCAGTGTATGTCTTTTTTAGGGTGTATTTATTGCTTTCTTTCGTCAGAGCTCGAATCTGTGATTATAGCTTGCTTGACTCAGCATGAAATTTCGGTACTCGGGCGTAGTACTGAGACAGCGTGGCCTGAGAGTGTTTACGCTTCCAATAAGCCCGGGATATATTCACAAAAACAGACTTCGGGCGTAACTCTGGGCAGCATGATCTTGAGCACATAACGCTTCCATAAAATACCATTTGAATTTATGCCAAGCGAAGAAAAGCCAGTGAATCACACCTCGGCGGACCAAAATACGGCAAAACAGTATTCAGTAAATGAAATTACAGCAAGCCTCTGTGGTAGAAAAAGTCTACGTCGTTCTCAGAATTTGCACAGCTTATATACAGTTCAAGGTGGCCTCATATCACCTCATTAGGGACTTCCCACCATGTCCTTATTTGTACTTCCTTTTTGACCTTATTTGTACTTTCTGACCTCAGTTCCCCTTCTGGGACTTTCCACTAACCTCATCTACACTCCCCTCATTTCCTGTGTGAAACTGCGCAGCCGCACACTACCTCTTTATCATTCACCTCTCTTTGACCTCTTACTCTGCCTATAGATTACAATGGTATTTAACACATACTTAAAACAATTTGTTTCTTACTTTTAGCATACTTTTTGTAATTCTAAATATCACATAATAGTCACATCATTACATTGGTATCCCCTTGTAAAGCAAACGCATTAATGAAAAGAAAAGACAAATGAATAATAAGAACAACTTGAGTACTTATGATGATTAAATGAATAATGAGTAACATAGTAAAATAACATAGGATGTGTATAAGCATTCATAGCAAATTTAGCTTTAGCAAATTTATCACTTAAGCAGTCAAGACTTTAGCTTAAACATATTATAAGCATTATGAGCATTATATACTATACTGTGTGACGTCACATTCACGCACCGAGGCGGCCTCTGGTGGTGATTAGCCGGGCCTTCAACATCACCATAAAACAACTTGAGGTCCAGCCTAGGCCAAACAATACTGGAATTGTCCTGGAGGTCACATCGTTATCCAGGAACTGGACAATGTTCCACTGCTGTTGCACTGCTGTTTGGCCTCATGTATGCTCTAAACATGGATTATCCTCCACAACTCAAATATACGTTTGAAGTGCTCCAAAAAGTGGTTATGGAGCTAGATGGGGCCACACTTTCAAAGAAAGCCCAGGCCCTGAAAAATAGACTTCATGAGTAATGATGTATGATGATCAATATTTTACTTTTGCACTGACATTTGCGTGGTCTGGCCAGTGAGCCAAAAGGACCTTGACCATTCAAGCTGTTTTTCATAGGTTTGTGTAGTAACTGTTCTCATACACAGTGGTTGTTGTATGACCATATGTTTTTGCATTGGCTTGTACTTCCTCTTCACTGGAGACTGACAAATGTATTGGGCTGATTTTTGCATCTTACAGACAAAAGGCCGATTATTGCACTTGAATGCCAAATTTTGGTTCGGCACATGTCCGGGCAACAACGTGACTAAAGGAGCCCAACTTTCTTTACCATCTTTTAGCAGTTTAGACTCTTTCACTGCAGTTTCTAGGAAACGTCTAAAATTGCTTTATCTCAGCGTGAAAAGCTCAAAAGAGCAATAAAAAGTTTTTGCTTGTTTCTCTGGTAGAGAACCACGTAAAACAAAAAAAAAACAAATGCATTTTTTAGCTCTCCCCAAGCTCTACTTGTACAGCGTGTTTGACTGAGATTGCCCTTTTGATTTTCTCAAAAATCTCATCTTTTAACTTTTCCTGACAGTTTATTGGAGGCCACTGTGGCAGCCCTGCTACATATTTGTGGGATTTGGCCTTAAGATGCTTTTGAAGTCCCGAGAAGCCAGCTCAGTGTGTCCCTAAACATCTTTTAGCAGTTTGGGCTCTTTCTATGCAGTTCATAGAAAATGTCTAAAATCGCTTTATCACAGCCTTAAAAGCTCAAAATGGCAAAAGATTTTGCTCATTTCTCTGGCATAGAACAAAAAATCTACATTAATTCTATAGCTCTTCCTAAGCTCTACTTGCACAGCATGTGTTATTGAGAATGCCTTAATGTTTTTTTTTTTTTGTTTGTTTTTTTTTCAAAAAACTCCAATTCTAACATATTGGTTTGCTTTTTAATAAGCATTATTAAAACAAATGGTTATATTAGAGCAATTTCTTTTTATACAATTAAGAAAAGTGGTCCTACTGCATTGGTCCAAGAAATCTGCAGTGTTTATCGGCCGTTGGATGCTCTGAATTCTAAAAATCTGCACTGGCCACAGAAAAATCTCATATTGGTCAACCTTTTATTTTATTTATTTATTTATTTATTTATTTATTTAGACAGGGAAAGCCCATTGAGAGTCAGCTCTCATTAACAAGGGCGCCCTGTTACAAAACAGTTACATAGCAATAATCACAATTAAATACATTTAAAACACCATTAAGTAAAACATGTGCAAGTTATATAAGAAGTACTTTCAACCAAAACCTTAAATGTGTTTACAGAAATGAGTCTGTATCTAATTTAAGTGTATTCTGAAGCTTGTTCCATCTGTCAGGGGCATAAAAACAAAAAGCAGACTTTCCAAGCTCTGACTTCACCTGTGGCACACGTGGTCTGATCTGCATCTGTTAGCGTGTCTGATAATTGGTATTACTACAGTTTAAAAGGGAACATAGGTACAAAGGGAGTTTTCCACAAAGAGCCTTATAAACAAATAAAAGACAATGCTGTTCTCGGCGAGCTTTAAGAGAAGGCCCCGCCTACCTTTTCATACAACATGCAATGATGAGTGAGATCTATCTCCAGTTATAAAACGTAGAGCACTGTGATAAACAGAATCACGGGGCTTGAGAGTGGTAGAAGATGCGTGCATATAGATAATGTCACCATAATCAAATACAGACATTATTAGTGACTGGACAATTATCTTTCTAGAACGAGAGGAAAAACAAGACCTATTCCTATACAGGAACCCAATTTTACTTCTCAACTTTTTGATTATATGTTCCACATGAGTCCGGAAAGAAAATTTGGAATCTATCCAGATACCCAAATATTTATAAGATTCCACCAATTCAATTTGTTCCCCTTGAAAAGTCTGAATACCAGGGTAATTATTAGAATTACAGGACCTAGAAAACATCATCCATTTAGTTTTACTAGGATTTAAGACAAGTTTGTGACTAACAAGACATTGCTGAAAAGAGTCAAAGGCACTCTGAAGGTTAGCACAGGCCTGAGCAGGGGTGGAGCCAATACTATATAATATTGTATCATCAGCATAAAAATGAACATTACAAAGTGAAGATGGGTAAAACATGTTATTAATATAAAGGGTAAAAAGAACAGGACCTAATATAGAGCCTTGTGGAACACCCTTGCCAGTCTCAAGCAATGCTGATCTTACACCATTAGCTACAACTGCCTGTTTTCTCCCAGACAAATAATTAAAAAAACACTTAATGGAAAGGTTCTCAAACCCAATAACAGATAGTTTGTGCATTAATACCCCATGGTCTACTGTGTCAAAGGCCTTTGAAAGATCAACCAAAATAGCAGCACAGTGTTTACGATTGTCAAGACCAATTAAAATGTCATTTATAACAAGAGATGTAGCTGAAATTGTGCTATGGCCTGGTCTGAATCCAGATTGTTGAGATTGGAGAATATCATGGGTATGAAGAAATGCCCGTAACTGGTTATTCACCAACGATTCAAGAACCTTTGCTAAGCAACTCAATTTTGAAATCGGACGATAATTATTTAAGTCTGTTGGGTCACCTCCCTTCAGCAATGGTACAACGTGCGGTTTTCCACAGTGTAGGTGTCTTTCCTGAGGTAAATGTTAAATTAAATATGTGAGCTAACGGGGCAGAGATTAAATGAGCACTAAGACGTAAAAGAAATGGATCAAGATCATCCTCACCTCTTGATTTCTTATTGTGCAATTGTAGAAGTAAATTAAAAACTTCAGTGTCACTCACGGGTTTCAGTGTAAAAGTACTATGACACAGGGGAGGGTGACAGATGTTAAATGTTGGTAAATCATGAGTATGATTTGGACAAACAGTTAAAATATTATCAAATAGCTGACCTGATGATATAAAATGTTTATTAAATGCATCACAAACTAGGGCCTTGTCTGAAATTAACCTATTCTCACTGCTGATCTGTGGAGGAAAAGAGCAGATTGGCTTAGGTTTTAAAGATTTAACTGTTTTCCAGAAACCTGTTGCATTACCAGTAGCAGCAGAAACTGAGGAAAGATAGTAATCAGATTTAGCTTTTCTTATCATCCTTATACATTTATTTCTAAGTTTTCTGAATTGCAGCCAGTCTGCTGCTTTACCAGTTTGCCTAGCAAGAGACCAGGCTGAATTTCTCAGTGGAAGAGCATCAGTGATGTCAGCTGAGAACCAAGGGCAAGAACCATTTTTTATTCTTTGATTTTTGTAAGGAGCATGCTTGTTCGTGATGGAATTAAAAATATATAAAAAATGGTTTAATGCTAACTCAGAATCAGGAATTAGACATACTTTCTCCAGATCAGAACAAAATAAATCATTTAAAAAACCCTGCTCAGTAAAATTTTTAAAATTACGTTTCCTAAAGACTTGACCATTAGATTTTACACCTTTGGTCAGTCTAACACAGGCTATGGGAGAGTGATCACTAATGTCTTGCTCAAAGACACCGGAATAAGAGTATTTGAGTGGTCTGTTGGTAAGAACAAGATCAATGAGAGTGGATTTGGAAGGATTTTTTGTATTTAGACGTGTGGGAGATTGAATTAACTGTGTCAAATTTAATTCCAAACATAACTCCTTTAACTTTGTTGAATTATCAGAAAGCCAGTCAAAATTCAAATCTCATGTAACTATTAACTCAGAAGAAATATATGGAGATAACAGTTTTCTTAAGTCCTCTAAGGCTGTAATTGGTGCAGAGGGAGGACGATAAACACTAACAAGTGTAATACGAGTGTCAATTCCAATATAAATATCTAAAATAACACATTCATAACATTTTGGGACAGACACAGTGTTAAGAATGTGCACGGTAAAATGATCTTTAACATAAATTATAACCCCACCTCCTTTGGACTTTCTGTCTATTCTAAAGAAATTGTAACCGCTTGTACAAACATCTGAGTCTGGAGTTCTCGCAGATAACCAAGTCTCGGAGATAACAAATATGTCGGGTGAGGCATCATAAATTAACATGTTAATAAAATCAAGTTTGGGCAGCAAACTCCTTACATTTAAATGCAAAACTTTCAGGCCATCACAGTTCTGAAGCTCTTGTGATGACTTCAGATCTACTGAGGATGGAGCAAGGATCATTTATGGGAACATTTACAAGATTATTTATTGTGTGTCCATTTGGCCGTGATGAATGACGAGGCATACGTGTAAAGCAATTGTTAATAACTGCAATATTAAGATTAGAATTATTAAATGGGGATAATTGATTCAAAGTTGAATTGTTTATATCATAACTCTTACTGTTATTTAGATTAAGAGTTTTATGTGGTGCTCAGCAGGGGGAGATCTCGGGAGTAGCAACATTTAAGTTTACTATAGAGGAAGAGGTAGGGTGAGAGGTGACAGAGGGAACATGTGATGTCAACAGTCACCCACGAGTGCTTTACTCTTTACTGTGTAAAAGGTCAGTATTGCTGGCCAGCTGACATTTTTCCACAGTTGCTAATTTGTTGATAAATTTCAGTGTATGTGTGGTCTGTAATTAGTTAATTGGTTTCACTTTAAAATATAATGGTTTCAGTTTTAGATTTACAGTGTTTCATGTTATGGATTAGCCTAAGCGTCAACCTGTTACCTTTTTATGCAGGTTATGTATTGCATCAGCCTCACGTGATTAAAACTAGCAAGATTTTTTTTTAAATATATTTTCTCGGTAGAAACCATACTTTTGAGTTTTTAAATTTTACAATTGATTATACACACACAAACAATTTGAGTACTTTTGTGGTGTTACGGTAATCTGATGGGATGGAGTACGTCTATAACTCCTATGGTCAATCTTTTACAGAGTTTCATGTTCCATGCTAATGTTCCATTATAATGCCTCATGTGTTTAAACTGATATTTGTGTCCTAGTTCCAGAAGTGACCTTTGACTGTAAACGTATTTAAGAAAATACAGTTCGATGACAGTTATTTGTGTTGTTCTTTATTAGGGTTGTGGTGTACTGCTTTCAATATTCTTATGTATCTCTTAAGTTAAAACATTTTTTGTTAGGTTAACATTATAAATATATTCTAGTTTAATGTTATACATTAGGCTGCTTCAAGATAACCACATCATAAATAAAATATTTAAATTTTTCATAAAGCCTAGATTTAAATCATTAAAATGCACACAGCATAAAATAAATATATATATTTAATATAAATGGTTCATGTATGAACAGCATAAAGTAAATGGGTAAAATGAACCTAATTTGATTACAAGTTTTCAATATGAAACATTCACATTGATAGAAGAAATATTGAATATGTTGGCAATAAGTAATGAAGTTATAAAACCAAAACATAATTAAATTAGAAGTTTTCAACATGAAATATTCATGTTCATATAACAAATATAAAATATGTTGGCAATAAAAAATAAAGTTATAAAACCAAAACATAACTCAATTAAATGCAACCGATGTACATAATTTTTTTTTACATAAATCCAACAAACTTTTTTTTTCAGTGTATGCAAGAGTGTAAATGAGCCCAGTTTGGGGGAATCAACATTTTATCCCAGGGAGGGCAGACGCTGTCTTTCAGCAACGGCCATCAAAAGGATTAAGGATAATGCAAGATTTATTTATACCAAATTCGGAGACCTTGATGTCCTTTGATGAAATAAGACGCAAATACAACATAGATAAAAAATATTTTTTTAAATTCCTTCAGCTTAGAAGTTTCATTAGAACCAATCAGAATAACCTGTTAACCAAACCTCAAAAAACAAATCTGGAAAAAAAACGTCTCTAAAAACAGTTTAAGTAAAGGTGCTATATCAGAGTGTTATAATTTGTTACTGTCCAATTCAACTGAAAATTCAGATTTTAAAGGAAAGGCTTGGAATGAAAGTAGTAAATGATAATGTCCCCCCTCCAAAGGGACATTATCATTTACTACTAATGAAGATCTGACAATGAATGTATCCCAAGAGGACTGGGAATCGGCGTGTACCAAAATTCATACACAAACAATTAATGCCCGGTTTAGGCTTTTACAGTACAAGTGGCTTATGAGAACTTACATTACGCCAGAAAAACTGAATAGATACAACTGTAATATACCAGATGTTTGTACAAAGTGTGGTGAGGCTAAAGGAACATTGTTCCACTGTAGGTGGCAATGTACTAAGGTCACACTCTTTTGGGAGGAGGTTAAAAAAGTGATAGAGACACTTATATCAAAGGACATTCCAATTAATCCTACTCTATTTATTTTAGGAATATATCCTGAAAAACTTACGTTTACAAAATTTCAACAAATAATGATAAATATGTGTCTCCTGCAAGCCAAAAGAACAATTGCTATATTTTGGAAAAAGAGCAACAGGCCTAATTTGGTGCATTGGGCCAAACAAATGCTCATGGTTTTTCCCTTGAAAGGATTACCTACGTTAGGAAAGGGAAATCAGCAATGTTTGAAGAGGTATGGGGACCGTTTAATGAGTTTGTGAAAAATTTAAACTTAGTAGATGATAATGAAGATGAATGACTGTGAAATAACACTGTAATTGCGAATTATGGTGAACTGTAAACCTGACATTTATTTATTTTTAATTTTCCCTTCTTTTTATTGTGACAGTTTTATTTGACTTGTAAAAGTGCTGTGTCTGGGAGGTTGTGTGATGTTCTGTTTGTTCTGTTTACTTATACAAAGCTGAGATACATGTTTGATGGATGATTGTTTATTTGAAATTTAATAAAAAACATTGTCCAAAAACATGCTCATATTTAAATTTAAATAAATGAACTGGATAATGTCCCTCTGTGTGGCCTCGCCTCTTCCAGTTCAGTTCCTTGTTATTTTGCATGTTAGGGTATGATAGTGTTATAGTGATAGTGAAATTTGCACACAGTTTGCATTGGGTGTGACGTCTATTTTTGGATTTAGTTTGACGATCACTATGTACGTTTTAATGTTGTATACACTCTGAAAAACTAAAGGAGACAAATGCATCTCACACTGACATAATCTAATAACGATCTGTAAACTCAGCTGCACATCTGAACATAAATAATACATGTATCCTTTTAGAACTAAATGTAATTTTCATTACCTGCCTCTAAGCACAAGGTTTGCAAAGCTTTATTTTATAAAACTGTTTTCATGGCTGATGTTTGCTTCTTGATGCAGAGTGGCACAAAACAAGAGAAACTTCCAGAGCTTGGTATTGACAGAGTTAGTCTCTCCATTTAATGCCAATAATGCATCAAAATGAATTATACTTTATTTAATTATTGTTAAACTTGTTCTTTTTTGTTAAATAATTTCATTAATAAATACAGCTGCAAGCAGTGATGAAAGGCTTTCGTCTGCTGCGGCCCAGAGCTGGGGCAGATTTCTCTAAAGTTGGCAAAATTGTTAGATGTGGCCTAAATGTGACATAATTTGGCGGCTCCATAGAATTAGAAAGTAAAGGATTCCTAATGGAAAATAATGGTGGGTTTGTTAAAAGTAAAGACTGCAAATCAGGAGGTTGGCTCTGGACTGGTTCCCAGGTCCTACCCCCAGCCTCTGGGTCAGATACGTGGACGACACCTGGGTGAAGATCAAACTCCAGGAAGTGGAGGTTGAGGAGAACAGCCGAGCCTTCTTAGACTGTGCAGTGATCATCAGAGAAGACAGGTGCCTCCATGTGGAAGTGTACAGGAAGCCCACTCACACAGACCAGGACCTGTTATTGCATTCAAACCACCCACTGCAACATAAACTCTGTGGATATTTGGCCTGTACAAACACACTTCTGAAAAAGTTGGACCTGTGTGGAAAATGTAGAAAAATCACATTAAAATACTGCAGAACAGGAGATGCTTACTGAAGTAGACTTACTGTTTCATGCTTAGTACTTTTTAATACTCCACCACTGTCCACCATTATCAATGCCACACATGTGTAGGTGAGTCAGAAACACAACTGTTTGGGTTTAATTTTCTATTTTACCAAATGAGCGTTGGTCCAGAGAAGACAGTTGTGTTTCTGGATCATGTTCACATTTGACTTCTTCCTTTAATAATACAGCTGTGGATTTGTGGAAACTGTGATCTCAGACAGTGGCTCCTGTCCTGGTGAGGGCTGTGAGCAGAGTATTCATACTTTATATATTACCTGTCCACATGTAGCCCACCTTTACCCACTGTACTAGGTAAGGGCCTCCTAGGTTCTTCTATGTAGTATTAAAGACTAATAAAAGTCAACTACTTAATTAATTTACTGGCTCTATAATTCTTTATATACCCTTCAACTACTACATTAACTCTTAATTCACCATTTAAAACACACAATGATCAAGTCACATTCACACACACTTGAGGGGTTGAAAAATGACTAAACCATAGATTGGGTGTGAACTAGTAATTTACTGAACATGTAACTTTGAACAGTAAGAAACATACACATTTCATTACAAGAAACACGTCTGCTCTCAGATGTTGCACTGTAAAACATAAGCTCTATGTGAGGGGCCCACTCACCAATCACACACACACTCACACCAGCCGGCTTATTTAGTTATAAAACCTTATAGTTGCAGGCCTGAGCGATGCTTGGGAGCGGGGAGGCCCAAACTTAATGGCCGCTTCACTCTATGAGCAAACCAAAATAAAGAGGTACCTGATTTAGTAATTCAGTGCTTACAGACTCCAAGTTCACATGAAAAGGAAAAGGTAAGCCACGTCCTAAGATGGCGGTGCGATCATTCATCTGCTGGTTCAGGTTTGCGAGCGATGTCCAGGAAGAAACTGCACTCCAAAAGGCACCCTTCTAGTAGTCCAGGGGTCAACTAATCTTCACCTCCAGGCCGGAACAATGAAAAGATGGTCTCCACAGTTAGCTGAGTTAGCTGAACTAGTCCTTGAGTGAGACATCCACCTAGCCAGCGAATGCTAACGTCCTCATGCTAGACCGCTTCAAAGTGCAAAGGAAAACACCTTACTGCAGGACAAACTCCGACGTAAAATGTCCATACGTGGTCCAAAAAAACCATCAAACCAGTGTCCATTAGCGACCATTGGGTTAACGATCAGGAAACCTTATTTAAAAACTTAAACAGCGGCGCACACACTTGCTTTTTTCTCCGTCTCTCTCGGGTCAAGCTAGCACATCTCACTTCCGGTTTTGCTCACATAAAGCTAATACAACAAATGACTGGCAGCAGTTGTACATTGACACAACTTCCTTTAGCTCTTCACAATAAAACAAAATGAAAAAGCCATCGAAAGCATTTTATACTTTACGTGGTTTTAACATACTCAGGTACTTTTAGCAGTTTTAAACCTTTTAAAATATAAATGAAATACAATTTTACCTATATTTATTTAACATATTTAACTTATTTAAGTTTTTTAATCTTTTTAAACTAGAAAATATCTTATGAACTTTATCAATGAATTAACTTATTTCCCTGGGTTACACACAGATGTGTACATGGAAGCATGAATATGGCACAGTGTGGTTTCTATAGAAGGCTTTGTCTTAATGTAAAGTGCATCTGCAACCAACAGCTATCTCTACAGAAAGACTGGTTTACTGCATCTATAAATGAATATAATGTAGGTATTGTTAGAAACAGATGACACCACAGCTCTAATCGCTCTAGGAAAATTACAGCCAGTGATGATAAGTACAGTATGTTTTGTAACCTGATGAATAAATGTGAGAGTAAGCAAGGTGAGTCCAGGTCTGTGGGTTACACAAGGACAAAAGTTACAGCGAACTCTGTGAATATCAACAAGAGTCCTGTCTGACCTGTTCTCTGTGATGGGACTCTGTGGCGTGAGACTGTCCTCGGTGCGGCGGAGGTCACGTGAGCTGGAGGCGTGTACACAGACAGAGGCCCATCCCACCTCCACCTCTGGTTAAAGGGAGAATGAGTCTCACCTGCGGGACACGTCTCGCGCTCACAGACGACTCTCCTTTACCTCCACAAAATAACACGAGACTGAACCAGAGCTGGACCAGGTTTAAAGCAAGACCAGAATTCCACTCTGCGCCTGTTCAGGTAACGTCTCTCACGGGACGGACTCGCCAAGTCCGGACCTCTGCCTTTCTTTGTCGCAGTTTTAAAGCGGCTCTGATTGTGGGGAAAAAAGTCATTTGTGAAATCTTTCTGAATATTTTTGGTTAGGCTTTAGGCACCTGCCCCAGATGGTTTTCTAGCTCCTGCCCCTGTGCCCTCTGCCCTCTCACCTTCTGGTGAGTGGTGTTATATGGGATTATAGCTTGCAAATTTGCGCCACAAAGACATTTTTCTGATCCAGAAGGCTCATTTAAACTGGCCTCTCCTCTCTCAGAGCATAGTGCTGACCTGTGACCATCGTCTCTGTGGCTAGAACTCAAATCACACCATCAGCTGTGGACCCTTCAGCGCCTCCCTTGTGCTCTGCTGTGTTTCATCAGTTTGAGCCCGTCACCCTCGCTCATGTGCAGGAGGTTGTGGGTCATTTAAAACCCTCAGGATCACCACATGATGTGGTTCCACCCAGACTTTTTAAGGAGGTTTTCCTGGCGCTAGGACCTGTGGTTCTCACCATTATTAATAGTAGTCTCACATCAGGGGTGGTTCCCAAAAACTTTAAGCATGCAGTTGTGCAGCCATTGATCAAAAAACCCGGGTTAGATCAAAGTGTACTTGTCAACTTCAGGCCAATTTCAAAATTGCCTTTCTTATCTAAGATTTTAGAGAAAATTGTATATGGTCAAATAATCGCCGACCTAAATGAACACAATTTTCTTGAAATGTTTCAGTCTGGTTTTAAAGCAATGCACAGTACTGAATCTGCACTTTTAAGGGTTTTTAACGATATTCTTTTAGCCTCTGATTCTGGTGACTGTGTGGTGCTCATACTGCTTGACCTAACTGCTGCATTTGACACAGTGGACCATGATATTTTAATTTTGCGTTTAGAACATTGGGTTGGTACCAGGGGTGTTGCTCTGAGCTGGTTCAGGTCCTATTTGATGGACAGAACCTTCTGTATGCGCCTGGGAGACTTAGAGTCCTCCTCAGCTCCTCTTTCCTACGGTGTCCCTCAAGGTTCAATTTTAGCCCCCGTCCTCTTTTCTTTATATCTGTTGCCCCTGGGCTCCATTCTTAGGAGACATGGTATCTCCTTCCATTGTTATGCAGATGACAGCCAAATTTATGTTCCTCTGACAAAGAAGGATGGTTTTTCTATTAGTCAGCTACAAAACTGTTTAAATGATATTAAAACCTGGATGGCATTGAATTTTCTGTGTTTTAATGATTCTAAAACTGAAATACTGTTGTTTGGACCCAGTACTACTTGTGATGTCTCTCCTGTAGACCTGGGCTCCCTAAATCAGTTTGTCAAAGCGGAAGTTGTGAACTTGGGTTTTAAAATGGATTCAAATTTCAAGCTTGACAGCCAGATTAGATCAGTGGTTAAGAGTAGTTTCTTCCACCTGAGGCAGCTGGCTAAAGTTACGCACTTTCTGACACAACAGCACTTTAAAACAGTAATCCATGCCTTCATTACCACCCGGCTGGATTACTGTAATGCACTTTATTTCGGAGCAAGCCAGTCCTCAATCTCTCAACTGCAGCTCGTGCAAAATGCGGCTGCACGTCTTTTAACCGGCACACGCAAATATGAGCACATCACTCCGATTTTATCTTCCCTGCACTGGCTGCCTGTACACTTCAGAATCCATTTTAAACTTCTGTTATTTTTTAAATGTCTGAATGGTTTTGCCCCACTGTACCTCTCTGAGCTCCTGCACCCACACACGGTCACTCAGGTCGGCGGACCAGCACCTCCTGACTGTGCCTAAAACTAACTGTAAGCTTAGAGGGGACAGAGCTTTCGCAGTGGCAGCACCAAGACTGGAACGAGCTGCCTTTGCACATTAGACCTCCTCTGTACCTGTTTTTAAATCTGTTCTTAAAACCCATTTGTTCTCATTGGCCTTTGACACAGTTTGAGATGTTGACATTATTTATCTGATTATTTATCTATTTGTATTTATTACCTTTTATAGATTTGTATATATATTTTTAAGTTTGATTTTATATTTTATCTTGTGCAGCACTTTGGTCGACTTAGTTGTTTGTAAAGTGCTTTATAAATAAAGTTGCAGTTGCAGTCGCAGTCACCTTGGTGCCTGTGTTGTGCCTGCAGCCTGTGTTGTCCAAATGGTTTAACCCTTTTCTATGCTAACTAACTAACTTTCTCACAGTGGCCAGACTCCATTAGTTAGGGGCTCAAGATTAAAAATGGCTGAAAAATGGGACGTTTGAGACATTGTTCAGAAGAACAGCAGACTTTGATTAAAAAGTTGACTGGAGAGGTGTAGAAAATGAGGGGCTGCTCAGCTAAAATGATTTCAAATGCTCTAAAATGGGCCCAAAACCTGAAAGATGTGGAAGAAAACAAAAAATCACCATTCAAATGGACCGAAGAATGGGCTCAGCCAATGATGAGCTGCAGTGAGATTAAAAAAGATCTAAAAACACCTGAGGACTGGAACAATTAGAAGATGCGTTTATGAAGCCCCCACAAAGTCCTCTATGATTGATAAATTATAATAGATATGGTCTTTAGAAGCAGGGAGGGCTAAAGCTAAAAGTCATTTATATCACTGTTAGAGTAATGTACTTGCTGTTTGTGAAAATAATAAACCTACAATAAAATAGCTTTTTGAGCTAACAAGAGAAAAAAAACTATTAAAATCGTGAATCAAGTGAGAAATGAAACAAATGTAGATTTTATTTTTTAGCCATATTGCCCAGCTCTACTCTGCAGATACTACAGTCATCAATTCTATTGCTTCTTCAGTTAACCATGCCCTGAATGAGCTGATGACTGTGTTCCACCAGCTTCAGGTTTTTGCCCTCAGCTGAAGTTGGTCCTCAATGCAAAAAAGACACAGTTTTTGATATTTACAAAAAACTCCTTCTCAAAACCTACTGTAAGTGGGCATTAAAACATCAGAAGGAGATTAATTGCATTGAATTCATCGCAGCGTCAGTATTTAATTCCAATGGGAAGATTTAAATCCTTACTGAAAAACTGTTTAATCTAATGGTGTGCTTGTGGTTTTTGAGCCGGATCTATTGACAGTGTAATTGAACTGTTTGTCTTTAGTAATTGTTACCAGTACAGCCTCTTGGCCAGGAGTCTACTAAAATAAACTTATACAGCAATTAAGTAATTAACTTAAGAAGACAGTGTGAGTGTTTACCAAAGGATAGAAATTGATAGTATAATAATAAACACAGTTGGCAATATTACAGATGGCTGAAAAGGTTCTTCTGCTGACGAAACTGCACAGTCCGTCAGCGAGCCACTATCAGCTGAATCAGAAGCAATGACCCCTGATGACAAAACAAAGGTAACATTTACTCTCACAACAACAAACATTTATGGTTTGGTTTAAAGTATTTCAGGTTTGATTTGTGCTTCATCAGGTGTTTAATGATCCTATCCATGGTCATATGGAGTTCCCCCCTCTTCTGGTCAGAATCATTGACACGCCTCAGTTCCAGAGACTTCGATTCATCAAACAGATGGGAGGAGCCTATTTTGTTTATCCTGGAGCGTCCCACAACAGATTTGAGCACTCACTTGGGTACGTCCAAAACAGGGCTGGTTGTGTTCATAAACATGCTTTTGGGTCAAATTAGGGATTCATTTTACAAAAGTTAATGCAAATTAAAAACTTGTTTCTCAGAGTGGCGCACTTAGCAGGGCAGCTTGTGCGAAGTTTACAAGCGAAACAGCCAGAACTTGGTATCAGTGACAGAGACATACTTTGTGTGGAAATTGCTGGTCTCTGCCATGACCTGGGTGAGTAACACAAAACTATTCACAGTTCATCAGACGACTCATTTATATACAGTTTATTATATCATAAGCCTGCTCGAACACATATGGCCTCCTAAATCAGACATTAACCACAACCAAAAGGCAGAGATGTCTACAGTCGACAGGACATTTACATTTATGTCTCAAAATAAAATATGACAACCTCATGTTCACTAAAGAGTCTGATGTTGTCTCTAGGACACGGCCCTTTTTCTCACATGTTTGATGGAATGTTCATTCCTAAAGTGCAACCTGACAGTACCTGGAAGGTAAGACACTCATTTTGTAATAACTAAGAAAGTAAGGATAGTTTTTAACACATGTACAAAAGTACAGAAGCACTTTTATTTCATTTAATATTCACATTTCTCAATGAAAAAAATTCAATATTTTCCGCAGCATGAGAAAGCGTCTGTTCTCATGTTTAATCACCTTGTGAAGGAAAATAAACTGGAGAAAGTAATGAAGAAGTATCTGAACCTGAAGAAGGACCTGGACTTTATTAAAGAGATGATTGTGGGACCAGAGGTAACATTAAACTGTTCATGTTGACACAATCTGGATCATGTTTGCTCCACTGTCAGACTGATGATGTATTAACTCCAAACAGGGAAAATACAAAGGCCGCCCAAAGAAGCCTTTTCTCTATGAAATAGTGTCAAACAAAAGAAATGAAGTTGATGTGGACAAGTTTGATTATTTTGCCAGGTGAGTCCATATGATTTCTAAATAATGCTCTTGTTTTGAGAAAACCTTGACACATTTTGCCTTTGATTTTCCAAACCAACAGAGATTGCAGATACCTGGGAATAAAAGACAACTTTGACCATCACCGTCTAATTAAGTTTGCCCAAGTGTTCAAAGGTATGGTGTGGTCTATTTCTAAATTAAAAAAGGTGAATAAAATTGTGTGTAAAAATTAAAAGTAGGTATTCTGTCACAATTAATATTTTGCTATAGTCCCTGCCATGACCTCAGTTCTGGAGGTGAGGTTCTGGCTGAACTGTGTTAGATTGTCATTGTGCTGCTTAAAAAGGAACAAAACCAAACAAAGATGTTTCCACTTTCTTGAACCTGATGATGTCAGAACCTCAGATGGAGGGCAGGGGGCAGTATTACTCTATACTGCCATACAAAGGTAAAACGCAGTAGCTGCATATTTTGTCAAAATTGATTTAAGAGTGAAAACAGGCTTCATATCATCTGTTTTACAAAACTGTATGGCTCAGATGTGTCCCATTTTATAGAAATGCTGTTGTTAAATTTGCAGTAACTACAGATTTCACAGTAAAACAAAGGTAAAGTGCAGTAACTGCAGCTCAGAAAGTTCTAACACAGTTACACAGAGGTGGGACCAAGTCTCTGTTTTGCAAGTCACAAGTCTCAAGTCTTTGGCCTCAAATCCGAGTCAAAGTCCAAGTCAATGACAGGCAAATCCAAGTCGAGTCCCAGGTCAATGCCTCACAAGTCCAAGTCGAGTCCCAGGTCAATGCCTCACAAGTCCAAGTCGAGTCCCAGGTCAATGCCTCACAAGTCCAAGTCGAGTCCCAGGTCAATGCCTCACAAGTCCAAGTCGAGTCACAAGTCCCACACTTTCTGTTTCGAGTCCTTTCAAGTCTTTCTTTAGGACTCCAAACTTAATTTTTGTCACGTTGTATATTGTTGCACGTCCCACCTTAGAAAATTAAATACACAATGATCAGATGGTAAATTGTATGCTGTAGCCATATTACCATTTGAAAACCCTAAGCCTAGAAAAGCCCTACCTAGAAGGTTTCTGAATGCTTTAAAAGTAAAGCCAAGTTCTTCAGTATCAGTGATTTACAATAAAACTAAATACCTTACATACCTTAAATAGCAGTACATTTGAAGATTTACAAAGTGAATACTGCCCACTCTACAGTTTACTGAATAGCGACACCTGTGGACCACAGGGGGACTGCAGGGGAGTGATGTGTGGTCAGAGCCATGAGCTCCCGCTCAAACACAGAGACAACACTGCAGAAAGCTCCAGCTGTGTTTATTTTTCACTATTTACTGTCTGAGGCAGAGGGAGCTCACTGTGCACAGGTAAAGATCTCCTCTGTGTAATGACTTAAAGCCGCGAGTGCGTCACATGATTCACAGAGGCTACGTCTCTCTCAGACTCCACATATTCTCCTTTAGACCTCTATTGCAAATTATTATTTATTACTTTTCTATTTTTTTATTTGTTCCTTTTGTTTTAGTTTTTATTAAGTGTAATCTGCACCTGAACGCCTCATGTCTGCACCTGAACGCCTCATGTATGCACCTGAACGCCTCATGTATGCACCTGAACGCCTCATGTATGCACCTGAACGCCTCATGTCTGCACCTGAACGCCTCATGTCTGCACCTGAACGCCTCATGTCTGCACCTGAACGCCTCATGTATGCACTTGAACGCCTCATGTCTGCACCTGAACGCCTCATGTATGCACCTGAACGCCTCATGTCTGCACCTGAACGCCTCATGTATGCACCTGAACGCCTCATGTCTGCACCTGAACGCCTCACGTCTGCACCTGAACGCCTCACGTCTGCACCTGAACGCCTCACGTCTGCACCTGAACGCCTCACGTCTGCACCTGAACGCCTCACGTCTGCACCTGAACGCCTCACGTCTGCACCTGAACGCCTCATGTATGCACCTGAACGCCTCATGTCTGCACCTGAACGCCTCATGTATGCACCTGAACGCCTCATGTCTGCACCTGAACGCCTCATGTATGCACCTGAACGCCTCATGTCTGCACCTGAACGCCTCATGTATGCACCTGAATGCCTCATGTATGCACCTGAACGCCTCATGTCTGCACCTGAACGCCTCATGTCTGCACCTGAACGCCTCATGTCTGCACCTGAACGCCTCATGTCTGCACCTGAACGCCTCATGTCTGCACCTGAACGCCTCATGTATGCACCTGAACGCCTCATGTATGCACCTGAACGCCTCATGTATGCACCTGAATGCCTCATGTATGCACCTGAACGCCTCATGTGTATTTAGAGTGAGCTGCTCTCAGCTGTGAGGGAAGGAGAGCACAGAGGCAGCTTCTCCTCCTCAACTCTCTGCTCCATCCACGTCCGTCTGACCATTAAAACTAAGTTACGGTGACTAAATAACTCTTCTATGATTGTGTTTGGAGTAAAACATCAGAGGAACTGTCTGAAATGTCCCCGGGTTCTCGCTGATGGAGCGTCAGTTAGACGCGTGTATATCTGATATCATTAATGGTTGTAACACTTTAACGCTCGATATCTCTGTGATTTCTGAGTCTATCAACAAGAAACAAAGACTGACAAAGTTTAAAATCCCCTCTCTCGGGATGTCAAAATGCCATGTGCTGCTACAGCTCAATACTCATTGAAATGTGCATTAGAAAACATTCACAAGTAGCCTAACATGGCAGAGAGGGAGAGAGAGAGCGTGCGCGCTCATTACTGCGTCAGGAATTTCATTTGGGTAATTGTTTCTCACACTTGTAAAAAATCCTACATTTATTTCTTTGAGAAGCATCAAGTCTTCTCAAGTCATGGGGCTCGAGTCCGAGTCAAGTCCCAAGTCACTGGTGTTCAAGTCCAACTCGAGTCTCAAGTCTTAGTCAGTTTCATCAAGTCGAGTCTAAAGTCATCAATTTAGTGACTCGAGTCCGACTTGAGTCCAAGTCATGACTTTCAAGTCCACACCTCTGAAGTTACTGCACTTTTCCTTTGTTTCACTGAGAGATTACTGCAGTTACTGCAAAATGTTGAAACTGTTTTTATTCAAACTCATGCACGAAACTTTGAACCTTTCTTTGTTAATACACACACTAATATATTTATGATTTTGACTGTCAAACTGCTCAATAAATTAGATTTTCAGGGCACCCCATATAAAGTACTTTAATTCCGCATTCAGGAGGTCAAAGGTCAAATCAGTGGTGATGGTTGTGATTGATTAAAAAAACTATTCATGAGAAGATATTACATTAATACACCGCCATAAATGTTCCTTGACAAACTCAGAGGGACAACATCAAAACTTTGAAGCCATTTTTCTCAGTTTCATTGTTACCGCAGATACTGCGCTTTTATTATACGACCTTTATTTAACCAGGAAGGTTTTCCTTTGTAGGGCAGTATAGGTTAGACACTAATATGTAAAAGAAAGTGTTGAACCTGATTTTTTTGTTAGCGACCTCACTCATTACAGAAGCGCATTGCAGCCAGGTGAGTAAAAGTAATCACATTTTAATGCCCTGGCCCTGCGGCTGCCCAGCGTCCTCTCACCGTCTGCAGCAACCCCAGCTCCACCATCTAACAGAGTCTGGCTCATCACTGGAAACTGTTGCTTCTCGTGTTGTGTCCATGCTGTGAGTTGGCTGCAGGTGGCAGTGTCCTCTCCAGAGCACAGGCCTCGGGCCTCGTTTATAAAACTGTGCATGGAATCCTTCCTAAAAGTTCACGTACGCTGGAAAGTCAAAAGCAGCGTAGGGAGGAACATTTCAGATTTATAAAACCCTACATAAGCACACCTGCAGTTTTCCCTTTATACATCTCACCTGGAGTAGAAAGGTGCGCAGGTAAACCCACCTCTCCACGCCGTCTGTTGTCAGAGGCTCAGAGAAGCAGCTGTCTCTTACAGACCACATCTCATCAGTATTTGTAGTTTTAGTGCCTGCCCTATTATTTCTTGAGCTGTCAGCCCATCTAAATACTTATCTGGCTGTGTCTCCTCTGCCTGCTGCATGCCGCCATGTTTGTTTAGTTCTCCATGGAACACAAACTCTGTAAAATAAACTATTGTACGGACAAAAAGAACATGGAAAACGAACAGAACGCTCTGTGCATATCTGAAAGCGTATCTAATGGCTCTAATGGAGTCTGTTGCCGCCTTCATGATACACAAAATTTCCAAAATTCTGACCTCGGAAAAATGGCCTTTAACACAGTCTCGAGTCTGGATTTCTGCTCGAAAACTTTCTCGGAAGCATTGGACTCCTGGTTACTGAGTTGACGTCACAGTCATGGGGACATGCAGGCTGTGATTTGCTGCTTTTCTGTCCCTGCCTCTGCTCCTGTTCTCTCCATCCCTCTGCTTTAGTTTCAGGGAGGACAAAATAAGTTTCTTCACTTTGTGCATGATTCCAAATGACACATTCAGCAAATTATGGCTGTGTGAGGTTCACTCATGGATGTATTATAGAACTGGATAATGAAAGACGTTATGACCGCCTTTGTTTTCAGAGCCGTGCTCCTGATGCCAAAAAGTTTTTTACTTCTGTGTTGTGCGGCCCATCGAGGGCAACCAGCAGCCTTCAAGCAAGTGCGGTGTTGCTTTGCTTACCACATGACCGGCTCTGACCAATGAGCTGATGGCGGCTACAGCAGTGACGTCACAAACCATAAAAAGTCATTTTTTATCCAAATTAAAGATTTCGAAGAAGGAAAAAGTCCATGATGTGAAAACAGATAAACACTACAAAATCCTCTGTCTTCAGCTGTAGCTGTCCTACATGGGATTTTTCTCTGTAGTTCCTCAGAGCGGCCACCAGGGGAGAGGGGGCGGAGCCATAACCAGGTCTAATCAAACATCCATGGGTTCACGCTCTCCGTCTCCTTCGCAGCAGGCTGTGCCAGTAGCGCCGCTCTCTCGCAGACGACCTCCTCTGTGATCTCGCCTGGAGCTCGCCTCTCACTCACAGATTCAGCTGGGAGTGACGGGACGTCAGGCTAACAGGCCGTCTCTGCACAGAGCTAACTCTGACCTTTAATTCTTTCCTCTCTGTTTCCATGAAAACGTAGCTAAAGAATTCCTTCTTTGGTTTCTGTAACTAATGAATGAACTGATTTGGGCTTGGACTCTCCCCCCTCTCTCTCTGTGTCTCCTGTGGGACAGCGGTGCATGGGACAGGACAGAGACAGCAGCAGCTGTTGTTTTGTTGTTACTGTGCAGTTCCTCGTGTGTTTTCTGAGCTGAACTCATGAACAGACGTTTTTCAGAAGTTGGCTGGGACTTCTGAGATTCCGATGTATCATGAACGCAGCATAAAAACAGCCTTTAAAGAACCTCTTTTCTCCTCCTTCTCTCCTGTCAACAGTTGGAGGTCAATTCCAGATCTGCTACAGAGATAAGGTCAGTCATTGATAATTCTTCTGAAGGATAAAGGTGAAAGGTAAATGTAATGTTTAAAATATCAAACAATTCCTAACAGGAGATGGCCAATCTTTATGATATGTTCCACACAAGGAGCGCTCTCCACAGAAGAGCCTGTAAGCATGAAGTCACTGAGACCATTGAGCGGATGTAAGTTATTCACTTTATTAACCATCTGATTTGGTTTATGGTGATTTTACAGGCTTTTCATCTTTAGGCACAAAATAACATGGTGTTTAATGTAATCCATCAGGTTCGCTGATGTCTTACACAAGGCAGATAACGTTATCAAAATAAAAGGAAAGCTAAAAAATCATAAGGAATGGAAGAAAAAGGAGGAGGAGGAAGATGAGGAGGAGGAGGAAGATGAGGAGGAGGAGGAAGATGAGGAGGAGGAGGAAGAGAAGAAAAAGAGGAAGGAGAAGGCGGAGGAGGAGGAAGAGAGAGAGGAGGAGAAGGAGTATAAAATCTCTGAGACTATGGAAAACATGGAGGCCTACACCAAGCTGACAGGTTTTTGTTAAACTGATATTCAGTTTTGTTTTAACCATGTTTTTATTTTTTAACAATCTCACCTCTGTCTGACTGTGTCTTAGATCAAATCTTTGAAAAAATACTTCACTCCTCTGAACCCTAATCTAAAGAAGGCACAAGAAATCCTACAGAGAATCTATTCTCGCGATCGCTACAAATATCTGGGATGGCCAGTAAAGTTTCAGGTGAGTACATCTACTTCCATGTAACAGGTAAATGTTACCAACACAATATTTACAATATATTACATTTCATTTGAATTATCATTTTTTTGTAATTGTGTCTTTTTTTTAAAGGAAAAAACTGTATACTGTTCCATGACGTTAGACATTGTGTATTCATATCTGATTGGTTCTTTAGGCCTCCAACTTTAAAGAACACATATTTTGTCAATTAAATTATTTACAAAGTTCAGATCATGTAGAGTGAAAAACATGTTCAGTCTTGTGCCAACTCTTTCAGGAAAAGGAGGAGCAAACACTGGAGAACAAAAAGAAGGATCTCAAAAGTAAAGTGGAAGAGAAACTTGAAGGTTCTCCTTCCAAAATAAAAAAAGCTGACTTTGAAGTTTGTGTGAGTTGTCCCAATAAAAATGTAATCACAGTATTATTTTTGTATGTATGTGTTGGAAGAGAAGCTCTAATTGTGCTCATATCTCATAGATCACTGCAACTGACTTTGGCAAAAAATTTGAAAACCCCATTGATCACATACAATTCTACGACAAAACTGGCAAAGTTCTTTCTACGAAGGAGGAGAAAGAGTTGCTCCAAAATAAAGTGGGACCACACAATATTTGTTTTCTTAACTGACTCCATACATTTAATCCTAAACATTTGTCATGTTTCCTTCAGGTCCCAGGGTTTATTAAACCACAACATTTCACTGAACATCGTCTCAGTGTTTACCTTAAAGACCCCAACATCACCAGGGATACCATAGATGGTGTCAATGAGGTAACATCAATGAATGTCCATAAAATGCCCAAAAGAGTAAAAGCTAAAACACTAATCTGAAACTGAAGTGTTCTGTTCTTTTTAAACACAGGAAGTACAGAAAGTGATTAAAGACTTTCTGACCAAGGGCCGTGACCAAAACTAGAACCACAGTGAAGAAAGTTGAACATTTGTTGTTGAACGACTCTGGTTTTAGGTTTTTAGTTTCTCATATTTATCCACTCTTCAACATTTACTATTTTACATGTATCTTATTGTTTTACATAATCATGATAACAATGAAGGTGGAATGGATGATTTTATAATAATCTTTATAGCGACAAAATGAAAAGAGCATGATAATAGATGAGTGTGATTAATTAAAGGGTTATTAAGGGTTAAGATAATCATAATATCCATGATGTTTAACATAATTTACTTTCTTACATTTGAGATGTTATTTTTACTCTTTACAAAGTTAATAGAAATGTAAAGCTAAGACAGATTGAAATCCTTTTCTTCACCCATATATATCTTATTTTTCTTTACTTTGTTCGTCTCTCAGTTGTGTCGGTGAACCATCCTTGGCCTTACTGAGTGCTAATGAGCACAGAATGTCAGCAGTAAAAGTGACGACTAAACTACAAATGTCCATTGATGCTAAATTGTTTAAGTGAAATAGTTTTGGTAACTTCTGTAGGAGAAGTGGAAGTACAGGCACAGTCACAAACAAAGATACTAACAGGACTAGAAAACATATTTTTGGCCTAGTTGTGAAGTTAAAGCCAAAGAACTTCAATGGAACTCTACTTACAATAAAAAAATCCTTTACGCTGTAGGTTACTGCTGAACAGGAGCATGTGGTGAATTAGTACACACATTTAAAACATCTGTCACTGTCCTGCACAATACAACTGCACACTTCATATGGACTGACAAATACATCTAATTATAGTCAATTAACTGAGCAACAGCACCACCTTGTGGCCATTTGCTGTCTTTGTTTACAGCCCATGCAACAACCGTTTCAGAATCAGAAGATTTTTATTGCCATTGTCAGCGAACAACACAATTCACAGACTAGGAACTTGTTTTGGTGCTAATGTGCAACATATAACACTAATAATAATAATAAAAAATATCACTATGATAAAAAAGAAACTTTAAAAATATAAAATACAAAGTATAAGGGCATGCAAAGGAATAAGTTTACTAAGTTAAATAGCCAGATAAAATTAGGCGATAACAACAGAACAGTTTACAACATGAAATGATATCTGGCACAAACATCCTCAGAACTGACAGTAAATGTAACAGTAAACCAATGCATGAGGCCTGCTCAAACTGTTTTTAATAAATCATCTCTGACTGTGTTAGACTGGACACCATATTGTCATTGTACAGGAACCAACAATGAAAAACTAAATTACTGAAATACACCAACATGTACTGTGTTTTTGTGCTCAATAAATGTTCAAACCTCACGCCAAAGGAATTGCTTCTGACTTGTTTTATTTACAGTGAAGAGGTTGGTCGCAGCTGTAAAACTCTTTCCTTCTCTACACAGAAGTGAGTCTGGTATCACTTTGCTCGAGTTTCATTTCTTTGGGCAAGTTACGACCAAACGGTGGAACATATTTAAGAAGAATACTGGAGTCAAAAGGTTATGAGTCAAAGTTTGTTTTTGTTTGACTTGTTTTTTCTTTGGTTTTGTTGTTTTTCTTCAGTTCAGTTTTTTTTAAAGAAAACCCCCTCAAAACCACGATGTCCAGAAAGTAACAAAGAAAAAGACCGTGGAGAGCCGGCCCAACAAAACATAAGGACAGCTGCCCCTACCCGAACTCAAAACAACCTGAAACTAGAGCTGTAACTAATGATTATTTTGGTAGAAAAATTAGTCAGCGATTATTTCTTCCATTAGTCGACGTCAAAAGATTATTCCTGTTGTGTGTTTGTGTTTACCTAACCCCACACTGCTGTACATATTACACCTGCTCCAGCACATCCCTGATGATCAGCCTTCTACCATAACAACATTCTATTGTTAAAATAATTACCAAGATATATGATATATTACTTTTTTTTTTAACATAACCCCAAGTTATGTTAAAAAATAAAAATATTAGCTATAAATTAGCCTTTGCTATATCTGCAATTTACGGACTGCATGCGACATTTGTCAGCTCAGACTACTGTTCCATGCTAAATGTGCCTCGTTAGCTTAACTTGCAAAAACTTACCGTGAGTATCAGAAGTGGACACGACTCCTGGGTGTTTTTGTTTCAGGTGCTCATGCGTTGCCGTTGTTCTCCTGTGAAAAGAAAGCTCCGTTTTGCAGCCTACACAGAACTGACTTTGTTTTGCCTTTTTTTCTTTGAAATACTCCCCCACACTTTCAAATGTTTTGGTCTTATTCTTTTGTCCGATTACGTCTGACTTTCTGCCATCATTTGTGCGTCTTCTTCTTCGTCAGAACGCAGTCAAGAGACACAGACAATGACAGACAACGGGAAATACTGCCCCCTTAACTTCCTGCAGTGTATTGCGGTCCCCCAAAATAACACCGGGTCATAAAAAAATGCATTTTTTTGCAATTTTACAAACTAAATGTGTGTCCATACAACGGATCGAATATAAAAATTAGCATCGACAAATTTTAATAATCAGCATTGTCGATTATGTCGACGAATCGTTACAGCCCTACCCAAAACTAATGCCTAAACAAAAGAAAAGGAAAAACAGGACAGCCGGTGTCCCCAGGTCAAATAAAAAGCTAAAGCTAACAAAAAGGTGCTACAGAGGCCTGACTGGGCCTGCAGCAGCATGGCCAACAAAGCGGAGCCCACGGGCGCGAGCCAAAGGAGGGAGAGCGAGCGCACGTGACCCATTTACAGGCTCCGGTGAGCCCCGAAAATAACACAAACTGCACCTCCTAGAAAGAGAAACAAAAACAGGAAAAATACAAAGATAAGCAGTAATAATAGTGATAATTAACACAGAGCTGCACCAGCGCTGAACAGGGCAGAACAATCACAGAAGAAACCAATCAGAGAAACAATGGCTGGGCCAGATTTTCCATAAAACTCCAGAATCCTGTGTATCCTGAGCAGCTCTGTCCTTATCTGTGAGCAGGGACAGCAGCAGAAGCCAAGACTTGTGAAAGAAAAAGTGGGTTTGTTTGAATGTGGTGGTTACGTGGGACGTCAGAGGGACTTTACTGTTGTTAAAATGGAAACAGGACCAAGACAAAAATCCCACAGAGGACTGAACAACAACGAGGACTTCAGCTCTGCAAACGTAAGAATAAAAAAGTGCCTGCCTTTGCACAAAGGTTTCAAAAACCTTGGAAAGAGGAGGCGAGGTTAGAGGTTTCAGAAATCTTTGTTCTCAGGGCTTTTCCTGCGTCTCCTCTGACAGAGAACTTATGGCCTCTTCAGGATCAGGTGGAATCTGTCGGACCATAGTTGAGCTGCCTCCTAAAGCGTCCTCCTGCTCATCGCAAAATCCACACCTGCAGTGAAAAACTTTAATAAAAGAAGAAAACTAAAAAAGTCCCAAACTTCCAACTCAAAAATCTAAAAACCAAAAACAGAGGAATCACAAAAAACTAAATTCAAAACACAGGAGAATCACAGGAGGAGGTAAAACAAAAACACAAGAGAGTACCAAGACTGCAAAACCAAACCCAGAGAACAGGACACAGACAGACTGCCGGATACTGAGGAGGAAACTGTCATGCTCCTGTGTCTCTTTACTGATGCTGATGAATGCTGTGTGCACCCAGGCAGTAGTTGTTGTACACACAGCTACATCTGCGCAGTGTGGAGTTATCTTTGTTAGGAAAACAACATTAGCTTCACTGACTCTTGGGGAACTGTTTTAGTTTTAGTTGTGATCATTTCCAACACTGCTGTAGTTACACAGCTTTACAAACCTGTACTGGACATGAGGAGGAGGGTTTATGTGAAGCTCAGCTCAGATTCTGGCAGCTGTGTAAAGGTTTCTGGTTTGTCATAACTCTCTGAGGAAAAAAACACATTAATGAAACACTGAACATTACAGCGAGAGCATTAGTTTTCTTATTTACAACAAGTCTACTAGCAATTTTAAAATATACTGCATAACTCATAACTCAACAGTGTATTATTTACAAATAGTATTTTCTGGTGTCCCATATAAATTTATGGTCAACAAAGACTCAGACGGCAGCACTAAGTTTACCTCTGCAGCTGTGGCTACGTAACCACAACAAACAGCGCTCCAGGCTTTTATCTAAATAACAATAAACAGCACCCGAACAATTACTGCTATGATTAAATTAAATGAGAACATGAATTATGAAAAGGATCAACATTTTAGCCTTAGAGACTCTTTATAGGAGCTGTTATGGTAGTTTGTGAAACATAAAATGCATTATCATATAATTTTAAACATATATTGAACACAATGTACTACTTTGCGCAGCTGTATTTACAAAACTCCCAGCACACAGAGAAACGCAGTGAACTTGTGCTGAGAGAGAAGATTCTAAGCTTTCTGACAGTTTCATGAATCTAGATGCAGGGACGCGGTGATATCGTTTATTAAAGCTTTAAAACAGTTTAGGAAGTTTTAATAAAAGACGCTCTGCACACGCTTCTAATTAAGTCTCTAATTAATTCATTCTTAGAGTAATGTTTTACTCAAAAACAATTAGAAAAGACATATTTACTGACTTAGTACTAACTTGTAATGGTGGGATGGGTGAAGGATGAGGAGGCAGTGACAGAGAGGAGGCAGCACAGGTGAGAGGTTCAGGGGCAAAATCCCAATCATAAAATCTAAATGGCATAAACTAAATGTTTTGCATTTTGTAATTTTCAGTTATTTAAAATAAAAATAAAATGTTTGAATGGAAAAAACAAAATATTTTTATTAAAATAGTCTCATCTCAATGTCGTGAGCCTGATCTTGTGTCACTCCCCTGCCATTAGCTCCTGCAGTTCACACAAAAATAATGTTTAAACACAATGAAAAAGGTTAAGAATGTTTACCTAACCCTGATCTGTCACTGCGTACGTCTCTGAGCTGCTCAACACAGCACAGAGCATTAACAAGATAAAGGCTGCTTACCGCTTCCTTTGCCTCAGACAGAAGGAACTGACCTCTCCATTAAACGCAGTCTTTGCACAAATCCTTCTCTTTTCTGCCCAAGGTTGATAAAACTAAAAGTGACCCAGGCTTCTCAGCAGTAGGAGGTCGGTGTATGACTTGTGTAAATGCGACCAACAACAGAACATTTTCAGTCATCGTCTCGCTGCTTCCACTCAGACTCACCTGTGCTTGGACTACAATCACTGCTACTGACAAATAAATACAGCGGACTCTGAGGAGCGTTAGCCGGAAGTCACTGACTGACTTCTGCTGCACGAATCATAACATAACTGACGATAAATAATACAAAAAAATAATAATTACAAGATAAATAGAACGGGTTGTTGAAATCAGCTTGATACAAACCAAAATGAAAATAACTACAACAGAGAAACGGCTAAAGTTTGCCCAACATGGAGCTGCTGTACAAAGCTAGACTCTGATATTACTCACATGTGGCAGAGTGGTTGTCAGTTTCCAAACCTGTCTGGATTATTCATACTTTGCAAGGTTTGGTGGCTAGTGCTAATTGCTCCATTACAAATATAATATGGTCTTTTTTAACTTCCAGCACCAGTCTTTGGAACGCAGATGTTCTGTTTACAAACCAAATACCAACAGTATGTAGCACCTTCAGTGTGGACCAGTATGAGTTCAGGCACTACGTCTACTAGGTTCGTACGAGGAGGAAGTAGGATGGATGCGAGTGTGTTTACAGTGTGTGAAATAAAATTACAATAAAACATAAAAATAGAGCGTCAGAGTTCAGTTCCTTTAGGTCAGTAGTTGTAGTTGTAACCGTCGCTACCCGGGTGTGTAGTAAGGTGCAGTTTTGTGTCTTATCTGTGATCCTGGAAAGTGCAGTTAGTTAAGGTTCTCTTGTGATTGGATGCTTCCGGGGGCCACACCATTCAGTAGCGCTCGCTTTCACCTTGAGCTCAGCTCGCCATCGACTGAGGATCACTATAAAACCAATCTACACAACAGTGCAGAGTAAATTACTCTGTTCCTTATTCTTTTCAGTATGAGACCTCATATTTGTATATCTTTCCCCAACAGAGCATCACAACAATGAACTCTTTTACCACTCTGGTGCTTTAGCTTAGTTAGATTTAAATTTATAATGGATTATCACATGAATGTTTTTTAGCAATAACACATTATGAAATAGAAATACATTTTTTATCAGATAAACATGAATTAGTGACATGAGCTTGTACAATAACCATATCCAGGTTATCAGAATGAATTATCATCTCTTTTTTAACACATTTTACTATGACATAGTCATATACACTATCTGTGCTTTTTGTGACCAAAACGAGCTTATTGTGGCTTAAAACAGGCTTTTAACCACGAAATAACAGTGTTTGTATCAAAACCAAATGATTTTCAGTGCAAATAACACGTTTTATCATCATAGTGCTAATCCTGGCCTTAGAAAAGACAAGGGCTGTGTCCCAGTTCAACGGCTGCAGCCTTGAAGGTCGCGGTCCACGGAGGCGACTCCTTCTTGTGGCCTTCGTGGACCACAAAGGCCGAGCAGAAATGGGACGGTCCGGTCCACGGAGCGCAAGTCAACAGCTGCTCCTCCTCTCACGTTTGCGCCGCTGTCGCCTAGCAACCAGGACGCAGCTGCTCGCTAA
This sequence comes from Bostrychus sinensis, assembly GCA_020698575.1. NCBI lineage: Eukaryota > Metazoa > Chordata > Actinopteri > Gobiiformes > Eleotridae > Bostrychus > Bostrychus sinensis. The sequence continues at coordinate 34,917,682 of CM036255.1, read as the reverse complement.
TTCACTTTATTCACTGGTCACATGAGCAGAAATGGAGCCAGAAATTACACTTATTTAATTTTCTATTTTGTTTAATTTACTCCTGGAGGAGTTTGAGCAGCTCTCTCCGCCTCTGCCATCTTCGAACGTCAGACAAGCAGCGCGCAGTGAATCATGGGATATGTTGGGCCACGAAGGATGCACCCGATGCAGCCTTCGTTCAGCGGGAAAGGAAGGCCGCATTCGTGGGCTGCATTTGAAGTAGCCTTCGAACTGGGACAGACCTGCGCCGACTGTGACGTAATCAGCCTCAAATGTAGCGACGAAGGCTGCAGTTGAATTGGGACACAGCTAATGACTACGCTAGCGATTAGCATTAGCAGCTAGCGCTAGCATTAGCGGATAGCGCTAGCATTAGCGCGCTTAGCATTTCTGAGTCGTTTTATACAATTGCAATGATACAAAATGCACCAAAGCGTGTGAAACATTAGACAACATTCATATAAACTCCCGAGTGTTTTTTATGGAGGGCATCTCAGCAGTAAATCAAGACAAAACGTCATATTTTCATCATAACATTAGCCGTTAGCTGAAAGCTAAATGTGAACATGTTGTACTCACCGGGATTTTCACAAACAATTTCTCAACAAGATGTCTCTCCTGTTGTTCACAGACGATTCTCAGAGGCTGTAATTGTTTCCACAGTGAATTATTAGCATTCATACTCAAAGATAAATATTTATTTATGATTTTCCTTACGTGTTCTCTCTGCTCAGTGCAACAGGAAGAGGTGAAAATGATGAGGGACGCACGTGTCATGCTCCTGGTAATTACAGCATTATAGCGCCCTCTGCTGGATAACTTTGACACAGCAACTTAAATGACCCAGGCTCAGTGTCCCACGCGGGTTACAAGAACATTTAGGTGAATACCTCATATTAATAATAATATCTGTCTAATAATAAAAGTACCTCCTGTACCACATCGCAGTTTATGTTTCATCTGAATAAACTCTGTCACAAACATGCACTAAATCACAGGGACAACTGTCTCTGTGGACGTCTCGTGGACAGTCCCCGTGTCCCTGTGGACGTCTCGTGGACAGTCCCCGTGTCCCTGTGGACGTCTCGTGGACAGTCCCCGTGTCCCTGTGGACGTCTCGTGGACAGTCCCCGTGTCTCTGTGGACGTCTCGTGGACAGTCCCCGTGTCTCTGTGGACGTCTCGTGGACAGTCCCCGTGTCTCTGTGGACGTCTCGTGGACAGTCCCCGTGTCTCTGTGGACGTCTCGTGGACAGTCCCTGTGTCTCTGTGGACGTCTCGTGGACAGTCCCCGTGTCTCTGTGGACGTCTCGTGGACAGTCCCCGTGTCCCTGTGGACGTCTCGTGGACAGTCCCCGTGTCCCTGTGGACGTCTCGTGGACAGTCCCCGTGTCTCTGTCTCCTCTGGGAGGACAGCTCTGATGTTAGCAGCTCGCTGAGCTAAACATGAACTGCAAATCAGGGCAAAATCAAATAAAACTCTAAAACCAAACTAAACCAGGTCTAAACCAGGTCTAAACCAGGGCTAAACCAGGACTAAACCAGGACTAAACCAGGTCTAAACCAGGACAAAACCAGGTCTAAACCAGGTCTAAACCCGGACTAAACCAGGTCTAAACCAGGTCTAAACCAGGACTAAACCAGGTCTAAACCAGTTCTAAACCAGGACTAAACCAGGTCTAAACCAGGACTAAACCAGGTCTAAACCAGGTCTAAACCAGGTCTAAACCAGGACTAAACCAGGACTAAACCAGGTCTAAACCAGGACTAAACCAGGACTAAACCAGGACTAAACCAAGTCTAAACCAGGTCTAAACCAGGACTAAACCAAGTCTAAACCAGGTCTAAACCAGGTCTAAACCAGGACTAAACCAGGTCTAAACCAGGACTAAACCAGGTCTAAACCAGGTCTAAACCAGGACTAAACCAGGTCTAAACCCGGACTAAACCAGGTCTAAACCAGGTCTAAACCAGGTCTAAACCAGGTCTAAACCAGGTCTAAACCAGGTCTAAACCAGGACTAAACCAAGTCTAAACCAGGTCTAAACCAGGACTAAACCAGGTCTAAACCAGGACTAAACCAAGTCTAAACCAGGTCTAAGCCAGGACTAAGCCAGGACTAAACCAGGACTAAACCAGGTCTAAACCAGGTCTAAACCAGGACTAAACCAAGTCTAAACCAGGACTAAGCCAGGACTAAACCAGGACTAAACCAAGTCTAAACCAGGTCTAAACCAGGACTAAACCAGGTCTAAACCAGGACTAAACCAAGTCTAAACCAGGTCTAAGCCAGGACTAAGCCAAGACTAAACCAGGACTAAACCAGGTCTAAACCAGGTCTAAACCAGGACTAAACCAAGTCTAAACCAGGTCTAAGCCAGGACTAAACCAAGTCTAAACCAGGACTAAACCAGGTCTAAACCAGGTCTAAACCAGGTCTAAACCAGGACTAAACCAAGTCTAAACCAGGTCTAAGCCAGGACTAAACCAAGTCTAAACCAGGTCTAAGCCAGGACTAAACCAAGTCTAAACCAGGACTAAACCAGGACTAAGCCAGGACTAAACCAGGACTAAACCAGGACTAAACCAAGTCTAAACCAGGTCTAAGCCAGGACTAAACCAAGTCTAAACCAGGACTAAACCAGGTCTAAACCAGGTCTAAACCAGGTCTAAACCAGGACTAAACCAAGTCTAAACCAGGACTAAGCCAGGACTAAACCAGGTCTAAACCAGGTCTAAACCAGGACTAAACCAGGACTAAACCAGGTCTAAACCAGGACTAAACCAAGACTAAACCAGGTCTAAACCAGGTCTAAACCAGGTCTAAACCAGGTCTAAACCAGGACTAAACCGGGACTAAACCAGGGCTAAACCAGGACTAAACCAGGACTAAACCAGGTCTAAACCAGGTCTAAACCAGGTCTAAACAAGGACTCAACCAGGACTAAACCAGGTCTAAACCAGGACTAAACCAGGACTAAACCAGGTCTAAACCAGGACTAAACCAGGTCTAAACCAGGACTAAACCAGGACTAAACCAGGTCTAAACCAGGTCTAAACCAGGTCTAAACCAGGTCTAAACCAGGACTAAACCAGGTCTAAACCAGGACTAAACCAGGACTAAACCAGGTCTAAACCAGGACTAAACCAGGACTAAACCAGGTCTAAACCAGGTCTAAACCAGGACTAAACCAGGACTAAACCAGGTCTAAACCAGGACTAAACCAGGACTAAACCAGGTCTAAACCAGGACTAAACCAGGTCTAAACCAGGTCTAAACCAGGTCTAAACCAGGACTAAACCAGGACTAAACCAGGTCTAAACCAGGACTAAACCAGGACTAAACCAGGTCTAAACCAGGTCTAAACCAGGTCTAAACCAGGACTAAACCAGGTCTAAACCAGGACTAAACCAGGACTAAACCAGGTCTAAACCAGGACTAAACCAGGTCTAAACCAGGTCTAAACCAGGTCTAAACCAGGACTAAACCAGGTCTAAACCAGGACTAAACCAGGACTAACCCAGGTCTAAACCAGGTCTAAACCAGGTCTAAACCAGGACTAAACCAGGACTAAACCAGGACTAAACCAGGACTAACCCAGGTCTAAACCAGGTCTAAACCAGGTCTAAACCAGGTCTAAACCAGGACTAAACCAGGTCTAAACCAGGACTAAACCAGGACTAAACCAGGTCTAAACCAGGACAAAACCAGGTCTAAACCAGGTCTAAACCAGGTCTAAACCAGGACTAAACCAGGTCTAAACCAGGACTAAACCAGGACTAACCCAGGTCTAAACCAGGTCTAAACCAGGTCTAAACCAGGTCTAAACCAGGACTAAACCAGGACTAAACCAGGACTAAACCAGGTCTAAACCAGGTCTAAACCAGGACTAAACCAGGTCTAAACCAGGACTAAACCAGGACTAACCCAGGTCTAAACCAGGTCTAAACCAGGTCTAAACCAGGTCTAAACCAGGACTAAACCAGGACTAAACCAGGACTAAACCAGGTCTAAACCAGGACTAAACCAGGTCTAAACCAGGTCTAAACCAGGACTTACCCAGGACTAAACCAGGACTAAACCAGGTCTAAACCAGGACTAAACCAGGTCTAAACCAGGTCTAAACCAGGTCTAAACCAGGTCTAAACCAGGACTAAACCAGGTCTAAACCAGGACTAAACCAGGACTAACCCAGGTCTAAACCAGGTCTAAACCAGGTCTAAACCAGGACTAAACCAGGACTAAACCAGGACTAAACCAGGACTAACCCAGGTCTAAACCAGGTCTAAACCAGGTCTAAACCAGGTCTAAACCAGGACTAAACCAGGTCTAAACCAGGACTAAACCAGGACTAAACCAGGTCTAAACCAGGACTAAACCAGGTCTAAACCAGGTCTAAACCAGGTCTAAACCAGGACTAAACCAGGTCTAAACCAGGACTAAACCAGGACTAACCCAGGTCTAAACCAGGTCTAAACCAGGTCTAAACCAGGTCTAAACCAGGACTAAACCAGGACTAAACCAGGACTAAACCAGGTCTAAACCAGGACTAAACCAGGTCTAAACCAGGTCTAAACCAGGACTTACCCAGGACTAAACCAGGACTAAACCAGGTCTAAACCAGGACTAAACCAGGTCTAAACCAGGTCTAAACCAGGACTAAACCAGGTCTAAACCAGGTCTAAACCAGGTCTAAACCAGGTCTAAACCAGGTCTAAACCAGGACTAAATTCCACTGATTCCAGGTTTGATTTTGTATCAGTATTAACTTATTATTGTTTCATTTCGTCTGTGAAAATGATTACAAAGACTCTGATAATCTTGCTTTTAATCCTTGTTTTTAGCCATGAGCATTGTGATAGAGGGACAAATGAAAGTTCATTTACAAATAATGTCTCCTCAAAGTCCACTTTCAGTGTTGAGATGAATGAAGAACCTAGTTTGAATTCATACAGCAACACACAATTGCATTTCCAAGTCTTCAGATTCACTAAAAAACATTGGCTTAACGCGTTACTGCAGTTTCTCTGAGTACTGCAGTTCCTCTGAGTACTGCAGTTTCTCTGAGTACTGCTGTTTCTCTGAGTACTGCAGTTCCTCTGAGTACTGCAGTTTCTCTGAGTACTGCAGTTCCTCTGAGTACTGCAGTTTCTGTGAGTACTGCAGTTCCTCTGAGTACTGCAGTTTCTCTGAGTACTGCCGTTTCTCTGAGTACTGCAGTTTCTCTGAGTACTGCCGTTTCTCTGAGTACTGCAGTTTCTCTGAGTACTGCTGTTTCTCTGAGTACTGCTGTTTTTCTGAGTACTGCAGTTTCTCTGAGTACTGCCGTTTCTCTGAGTACTGCAGTTTCTCTGAGTACTGCAGTTTCTCTGAGTACTGCAGTTTCTCTGAGTACTGTCTCTGAGTACTGCTGTTTCTCTGAGTACTGCAGTTTCTCTGAGTACTGCAGTTCCTCTGAGTACTGCAGTTTCTCTGAGTACTGCCGTTTCTCTGAGTACTGCAGTTTCTCTGAGTACTGCAGTTTCTCTGAGTACTGCAGTTTCTCTGAGTACTGTCTCTGAGTACTGCTGTTTCTCTGAGTACTGCAGTTTCTCTGAGTACTGCAGTTTGTCTGAGTACTGCAGTTCCTCTGAGTACTGCAGTTTCTCTGAGTACTGCCGTTTCTCTGAGTACTGCAGTTTCTCTGAGTACTGCAGTTTCTCTGAGTACTGCAGTTTCTCTGAGTACTGTCTCTGAGTACTGCTGTTTCTCTGAGTACTGCAGTTTCTCTGAGTACTGCAGTTTTTCTGAGTAGTGTCTCTGAGTACTGCAGTTTCTCTGAGTACTGCCGTTTCTCTGAGTACTGCAGTTTCTCTGAGTACTGCAGTTTCTCTGAGTACTGCTGTTTCTCTGAGTACTGCAGTTTCTCTGAGTACTGCAGTTCCTCTG
>CM036255.1:34849233-34904233 GCA_020698575.1 Bostrychus sinensis | reverse complement strand
AAACAAGCCAGTCATGTACTGATGTATAATCTACAGTTTTCTGATCACAAGTTGATTTTAATGTGTTTATTGTAACTGGTCTTTGTGGTTCATTGTATGTCTACACTTGATATTATGTTTGTATCTGTATACTGTGTACTGTTTTATGGAGCCTGCCTTAGGACAGCAGATGAAATTTAGCTTTTGTGCTAATTCTGGCGTATTTACATTGATGCTTAGCTGCTGATATGTTGATTAATATGCATTGTCCTAATTCAATAAATAAATAAAATGATAAATCCAGTGCAGTGTTAGTTTCAGAGGAGGACATGGAGTCAGTTTTCAGAAGGATTTTATTATTTTTTTGGTCTAAATAAGAAACATCACAACAGAAAACAAAAGAACATTCAGGAAGTGGCTGCAGGAACAGGCCAATAAACTGGAATATTGTGGAGAGTCTGTTTATTTTAAATATGAAGATTATGGCTCACAGTTAATGAAAACCAAACTCAGTCTCTCATTTAGTCAGGACCTAATATTACACAAACATTACTACTGAGATAAATACTTTTTAAAATATATTTTTAGATTTTATTTTGCTCTGTGTTCCCATTTTTTTACTTTTACAATTTAAATAAAAATGATTAACTAATGAAATTATTTTGATTTTGTAGATATTCTAATTTATTGCCTGCACAGAAAACACATTTGATTTTATTTACATTTTACAAACTCTTTGTACCAAACTGTGATGAAACCTTTGAAACATAAACATATTTTAGATATTATTTACAGATGTTAAATTCAACACGTGCTATCACATTACTACATTCAAATACAAAAACATTTCTTTAAAGGGACAACTGTATATTCTGCTGTTACTTTAGGTATTTTTAGATCATGAATATTTGTTGAATCAAAGTTAAACAGAACCATTACTGAATAAAAGCCTGGGATCCTCAGAACAAGTTTACTGTGAATTAAAATCTAAAAACAAATGGAGCCAAACAAATACACAAATATCCAGGACCTGGACTAGACCTGGACTAGACCTGGACTAGACCTGGACTAGACCTGGACTACACCTGGACTAGACCTGGACTACACCTGGACTAGACCTGGACTAGACCTGGACTACACCTGGACTAGACCTGGACTACACCTGGACTAGACCTGGACTAGACCTGGACTACACCTGGACTAGACCTGGACTACACCTGGACTACACCTGGACTAGACCTGGACTAGACCTGGACTAGACCTGGACTACACCTGGACTACACCTGGACTAGACCTGGACTACACCTGGACTACACCTGGACTAGACCTGGACTAGACCTGGACTAGACCTGGACTACACCTGGACTACACCTGGACTAGACCTGGACTACACCTGGACTAGACCTGGACTAGACCTGGACTAGACCTGGACTAGACCTGGACTACACCTGGACTACACCTGGACTAGACCTGGACTAGACCTGGACTAGACCTGGACTACACCTGGACTAGACCTGGACTACACCTGGACTAGACCTGGACTACACCTGGACTACACCTGGACTAGACCTGGACTACACCTGGACTGGACCTGGACTAGACCTGGACTAGACCTGGACTACAGCTGGACTAGACCTTGACAACACCTGGACTGGACCTGGACTACACCTGGACTACACCTGGACTACACCTGGACTAGACCTGGACTACACCTGGACAACACCTGGACTACACCTGGACTAGACCTGGACTAGACCTGGACTACAGCTGGACTACACCTGGACTACACCTGGACTAGACCTGGACTAGACCTGGACTAGACCTGGACTAGACCTGGACTACACCTGGACTAGACCTGGACTACACCTGGACTAGACCTGGACTACACCTGGACTACACCTGGACTACACCTGGACTAGACCTGGACTAGACCTGGACTAGACCTGGACTACACCTGGACTACACCTGGACTAGACCTGGACTACACCTGGACTAGACCTGGACTACACCTGGACTACACCTGGACTAGACCTGGACTACACCTGGACTACACCTGGACTGGACCTGGACTAGACCTGGACTAGACCTGGACTACAGCTGGACTAGACCTGGACAACACCTGGACTAGACCTGGACTACACCTGGACTACACCTGGACAACACCTGGACTACACCTGGACTACACCTGGACTAGACCTGGACTACACCTGGACTACACCTGGACTACACCTGGACTAGACCTGGACTAGACCTGGACTACACCTGGGCTACAGCTGGACTAGACCTGGACAACACCTGGACTAGACCTGGACTACACCTGGACTAGACCTGGACTAGACCTGGACTACACCTGGACTACACCTGGACTAGACCTGGACTACACCTGGACTAGACCTGGACTACACCTGGACTACACCTGGACTAGACCTGGACTAGACCTGGACTAGACCTGGACTACACCTGGACTACACCTGGACTAGACCTGGACTAGACCTGGACTACACCTGGACTAGACCTGGACTACACCTGGACTAGACCTGGACTAGACCTGGACTACACCTGGACTACACCTGGACTACACCTGGACTAGACCTGGACTACACCTGGACTAGACCTGGACTAGACCTGGACTACACCTGGACTACACCTGGACTAGACCTGGACTAGACCTGGACTACACCTGGACTACACCTGGACTAGACCTGGACTACACCTGGACTAGACCTGGACTAGACCTGGACTAGACCTGGACAAGACCTGGACTAGACCTGGACTAGACCTGGACTACACCTGGACTACACCTGGACTAGACCTGGACTAGACCTGGACTACACCTGGACTAGACCTGGACTAGACCTGGACTACACCTGGATTACACCTGGACTACACCTGGACTAGACCAGGACTACACCTGGACAAGACCTGGACTAGACCTGGACTAGACCTGGACTAGACCTGGACTAGACCTGGACTACACATGGACTACACCTGGGCTAGACCTGGACTACACCTGGACTACACCTGGACTAGACCTGGACTACACCTGGACTACACCTGGACTACACCTGGACTAGACCTGGACTACACCTGGACTAGACCTGGACTAGACCTGGACTAGACCTGGACTAGACCTGGACTACACCTGGACTACACCTGGACTACACCTGGACTAGACCAAGACTACACCTGGACTACACCTGGACTACACCTGGACTAGACCTGGACTACACCTGGACTAGACCTGGACTACACCTGGACTAGACCTGGACAAGACCTGGACTAGACCTGGACTAGACCTGGACTACACCTGGACTAGACCTGGACTAGACCTGCACTAGACCTGGACTACACCTGGACTAGACCTGGACTAGACCTGGACTAGACCTGGACTACACCTGGACTACACCTGGACTAGACCTGGACTAGACCAGGACTAGACCTGGACTAGACCTGGACTACACCTGGACTACACCTGGACTAGAGCTGGACTAGACCAGGACTAGACCTGGACTACACCTGGACTACACCTGGACTAGACCTGGACTAGACCAGGACTGGACCTGGACTAGACCTGGACTACACCTGGACTAGACCTGGACTAGACCTGGACTAGACCTGGACTAGACCTGGACTACACCTGGACTAGACCAGGACTAGACCTGGACTACACCTGGACTAGACCAGGACTAGACCTGGACTAGACCTGGACTAGACCAGGACTAGACCTGAGTTTCTTCTTCTCTCACAGTGAGGTCTTCAGGAGCAGCTCTCTGTCGTCTCCTCTGGCGACCCCTGGTGGCTCGAAACTACAGGACACAAAGAAATATCTGTTAATACATCAGGACTGAGGGCCCCTCGTGTAATGTCCCTGACCCTGAGGGGCCCTAGTGTAATGTCCCTGACCCTGAGGGCCCTAGTGTAATGTCCCTGACCCTGAGGGCCCTAGTGTAATGTCCCTGACCCTGAGGGGCCCTAGTGTAATGTCCCTGACCCTGATAGGCGCTAGTGTAATGTCCCTGACCCTGAGGGGCCCTAGTGTAATGTCCCTGACCCTGAGGGGCCCTAGTGTAATGTCCCTGACCCTGAGGGGCCCTAGTGTAATGTACATGACCCTGAGGGGCCCTAGTGTAATGTACATGATTCTGAGGGGCCCTAGTGTAATGTCCCTGACCCTGAGGGGCCCTAGTGTAATGTACATGACCCTGAGGGGCCCTAGTGTAATGTACATGATTCTGAGGGGCCCTAGTGTAATGTCCCTGACCCTGAGGGGCCCTAGTGTAATGTCCCTGACCCTGAGGGACCCTAGTGTAATGTTCCTGACCCCGAGGGGCCCTAGTGTAATGTACATGATCCTGAGGGGCCCTAGTGTAATGTACATGACCCTGAGGGGCCCTAGTGTAATGTCCCTGACCCTGAGGGGCCCTAGTGTAATGTACATGACCCTGAGGGGCCCTAGTGTAATGTACATGATTCTGAGGGGCCCTAGTGTAATGTTCCTGACCCTGAGGGGCCCTAGTGTAATGTACATGATTCTGAGGGGCCCTAGTGTAATGTTCCTGACCCTGAGGGGCCCTAGTGTAATGTACATGATCCTGAGGGGCCCTAGTGTAATGCACATGACCCTGAGGGGCCCTAGTGTAATGTACATAATTCTGAGGGGCCCTAGTGTAATGTCCCTGACCCTGAGGGGCCCTAGTGTAATGTCCCTGACCCTGAGGGGCCGTATTGTAATGTCCCTGACCCTGAGGGGCCCTAGTGTAATGTACATGATCCTGAGGGGCCCTAGTGTAATGTACATGATCCTGAGGGACCCTAGTGTAATGTACATGATCCTGAGGGGCCCTAGTGTAATGTACATGATCCTGAGGGGCCCTAGTGTAATGTCCCTGACCCTGAGGGGCCCTAGTGTAATGTCCCTGACCCTGAGGGCCCTAGTGTAATGTCCCTGACCCTGAGGGCCCTAGTGTAATGTCCCTGACCCTGAGGGGCCCTAGTGTAATGTCCCTGACCCTGATAGGCGCTAGTGTAATGTCCCTGACCCTGAGGGGCCCTAGTGTAATGTCCCTGACCCTGAGGGGCCCTAGTGTAATGTCCCTGACCCTGAGGGGCCCTAGTGTAATGTACATGACCCTGAGGGGCCCTAGTGTAATGTACATGATTCTGAGGGGCCCTAGTGTAATGTCCCTGACCCTGAGGGGCCCTAGTGTAATGTACATGACCCTGAGGGGCCCTAGTGTAATGTACATGATTCTGAGGGGCCCTAGTGTAATGTCCCTGACCCTGAGGGGCCCTAGTGTAATGTCCCTGACCCTGAGGGACCCTAGTGTAATGTTCCTGACCCCGAGGGGCCCTAGTGTAATGTACATGATCCTGAGGGGCCCTAGTGTAATGTACATGACCCTGAGGGGCCCTAGTGTAATGTCCCTGACCCTGAGGGGCCCTAGTGTAATGTACATGACCCTGAGGGGCCCTAGTGTAATGTACATGATTCTGAGGGGCCCTAGTGTAATGTTCCTGACCCTGAGGGGCCCTAGTGTAATGTACATGATTCTGAGGGGCCCTAGTGTAATGTTCCTGACCCTGAGGGGCCCTAGTGTAATGTACATGATCCTGAGGGGCCCTAGTGTAATGCACATGACCCTGAGGGGCCCTAGTGTAATGTACATAATTCTGAGGGGCCCTAGTGTAATGTCCCTGACCCTGAGGGGCCCTAGTGTAATGTCCCTGACCCTGAGGGGCCGTATTGTAATGTCCCTGACCCTGAGGGGCCCTAGTGTAATGTACATGATCCTGAGGGGCCCTAGTGTAATGTACATGATCCTGAGGGACCCTAGTGTAATGTACATGATCCTGAGGGGCCCTAGTGTAATGTACATGATCCTGAGGGGCCCTAGTGTAATGTCCCTGACCCTGAGGGGCCGTAGTGTAATGTCCCTGACCCTGAGGGGCCCTAGTGTAATGTACATGATCCTGAGGGGCCCTAGTGTAATGTACATGATCCTGAGGGACCCTAGTGTAATGTACACGATCCTGAGGGGCCCTAGTGTAATGTACATGATCCTGAGGGGCCCTAGTGTAATGTATACGATCCTGAGGGGCCCTAGCGTAATGTACATGATCCTGAGGGGCCCTAGTGTAATGTACATGATCCTGAGGGGCCCTAGTGTAATGTACACGATCCTGAGGGGCCCTAGTGTAATGTACATGATCCTGAGGGGCCCTAGTGTAATGTCCCTGACCCTGAGGGGCCCTAGTGTAATGTCCCTGTCCTTGACCCTGAGGGGCCCTAGTGTAATGTCCCTTACCCTGAGGGGCCCTAGTGTAATGTCCCTGACCCTGAGGGGCCCTAGTGTAATGTCCTTGACCCTGAGGGCCCCCTAGTGTCATGTCCCTGACCCTGAGGGGTCCTAGTGTAATGTCCCTGAACCTGAGGGGCCCCAGTGTAATGTCCTTGACCCTGAGGGGCCCTAGTGTAATGTTCATAACCCTGAGGGGTCGTAGTGTAATGTCCCTGACCCTGAGGGGCCCCAGTGTAATGTCCCTGACCCTGAGGGGCCCTAGTGTAATGTTCATAACCCTGAGGGGCCCTAGTGTAATGTACATAATTCTGAGGGGCCCTAGTGTAATGTACATGATCCTGAGGGGCCCTAGTGTAATGTACACGATCCTGAGGGGCCCTAGTGTAATGTACATGATCCTGAAAGGCCCTAGTGTAATGTCCCTGACCCTGAGGGGCCCTAGTGTAATGTCCCTGTCCTTGACCCTGAGGGGCCCTAGTGTAATGTCCCTTACCCTGAGGGGCCCTAGTGTAATGTCCCTGACCCTGAGGGGCCCTAGTGTAATGTCCTTGACCCTGAGGGCCCCCTAGTGTCATGTCCCTGACCCTGAGGGGTCCTAGTGTAATGTCCCTGACCCTGAGGGGCCCCAGTGTAATGTCCCTGACCCTGAGGGGCCCTAGTGTAATGTTCATAACCCTGAGGGGTCGTAGTGTAATGTCCCTGACCCTGAGGGGCCCCAGTGTAATGTCCCTGACCCTGAGGGGCCCTAGTGTAATGTTCATAACCCTGAGGGGCCCTAGTGTAATGTACATAATTCTGAGGGGCCCTAGTGTAATGTCCCTGACCCTGAGGGGCCCTAGTGTAATGTCCCTGACCCTGAGGGGCCGTATTGTAATGTCCCTGACCCTGAGGGGCCCTAGTGTAATGTACATGACCCTGAGGGGCCCTAGTGTAATGTACATGATTCTGAGGGGCCCTAGTGTAATGTTCCTGACCCCGAGGGGCCCTAGTGTAATGTACATGATCCTGAGGGGCCCTAGTGTAATGTACATGACCCTGAGGGGCCCTAATGTAATGTCTCTGACCCTGAGGGGCCCTAGTGTAATGTACATGACCCTGAGGGGCCCTAGTGTAATGTACATGATTCTGAGGGGCCCTAGTGTAATGTTCCTGACCCTGAGGGGCCCTAGTGTAATGTACATGATCCTGAGGGGCCCTAGTGTAATGCACATGACCCTGAGGGGCCCTAGTGTAATGTACATAATTCTGAGGGGCCCTAGTGTAATGTCCCTGACCCTGAGGGGCCCTAGTGTAATGTCCCTGACCCTGAGGGGCCGTATTATAATGTCCCTGACCCTGAGGGGCCCTAGTGTAATGTACATGATCCTGAGGGGCCCTAGTGTAATGTACACGATCCTGAGGGACCCTAGTGTAATGTACATGATCCTGAGGGGCCCTAGTGTAATGTACATGATCCTGAGGGGCCCTAGTGTAATGTCCCTGACCCTGAGGGGCCGTAGTGTAATGTCCCTGACCCTGAGGGGCCCTAGTGTAATGTACATGATCCTGAGGGGCCCTAGTGTAATGTACATGATCCTGAGGGGCCCTAGTGTAATGTACACGATCCTGAGGGGCCCTACTGTAATGTACATGATCCTGAGAGGCCGTAGTGTAATGTCCCTGACCCTGAGGGGCCCTAGTGTAATGTCCCTGTCCTTGACCCTGAGGGGCCCTAGTGTAATGTCCCTTACCCTGAGGGGCCCTAGTGTAATGTCCCTGACCCTGAGGGGCCCTAGTGTAATGTCCTTGACCCTGAGGGCCCCCTAGTGTAATGTCCCTGACCCTGAGGGGTCCTAGTGTAATGTCCCTGACCCTGAGGGGCCCCAGTGTAATGTCCTTGACCCTGAGGGGCCCTAGTGTAATGTTCATAACCCTGAGGGGTCGTAGTGTAATGTCCCTGACCCTGAGGGGCCCCAGTGTAATGTCCCTGACCCTGAAGGGCCCTAGTGTAATGTTCATAACCCTGAGAGGCCCTAGTGTAATGTACATAATTCTGAGGGGCCCTAGTGTAATGTCCCTGACCCTGAGGGGCCCTAGTGTAATGTCCCTGACCCTGAGGGGCCGTATTGTAATGTCCCTGACCCTGAGGGGCCCTAGTGTAATGTACATGATCCTGAGGGGCCCTAGTGTAATGTACACGATCCTGGGGGACCCTAGTGTAATGTACATGATCCTGAGGGGCCCTAGTGTAATGTACATGATCCTGAGGGGCCCTAGTGTAATGTCCCTGACCCTGAGGAGCCGTAGTGTAATGTCCCTGACCCTGAGGGGCCCTAGTGTAATGTACATGATCCTGAGGGGCCCTAGTGTAATGTACATGATCCTGAGGGGCCCTAGTGTAATGTACACGATCCTGAGGGGCCCTAGTGTAATGTACACGATCCTGAGGGGCCCTAGTGTAATGTATACGATCCTGAGGGGCCCTAATGTAATGTACATGATCCTGAGGGGCCCTAGTGTAATGTACATGATCCTGAGGGGCCCTAGTGTAATGTACACGATCCTGAGGGGCCCTAGTGTAATGTACATGATCCTGAGGGGCCCTAGTGTAATGTACATGATCCTGAGGGGCCTTAGTGTAATGTCCCTGACCCTGAGGGGCCCTAGTGTAATGTCCCTGTCCTTGACCCTGAGGGGCCCTAGTGTAATGTCCCTTACCCTGAGGGGCCCTAGTGTAATGTCCCTGACCCTGAGGGGCCCTAGTGTAATGTCCTTGACCCTGAGGGCCCCCTAGTGTAATGTCCCTGACCCTGAGGGGTCCTAGTGTAATGTCCCTGTCCCTGAGGGGCCCCAGTGTAATGTCCCTGACCCTGAGGGGCCCTAGTGTAATGTTCATAACCCTGAAGGGCCCTAGTGTAATGTCCCTTACCCTGAGGGGCCCTAGTGTAATGTACATGATCCTGAGGGCCCCCAGTATAATGTCCCTGACCCTGAGGGGCTCTAGTGTAATGTCCCTGACCCTGAGGGGTCCTAGTGTAATGTCCCTGTCCCTGAGGGGCCCCAGTGTAATGTCCCTGACCCTGAGGGGCCCTAGTGTAATGTCCCTGACCCTGAGGGGACCCTAGTGTAATGTTCATAACCCTGAGGGGTCGTAGTGTAATGTCCCTGACCCTGAGGGGCCCTAGTGTAATGTACATGATCCTGAGGGCCCCCAGTATAATGTCCCTGACCCTGAGGGGCTCTAGTGTAATGTCCCTGACCCTGAGGGGTCCTAGTGTAATGTCCCTGTCCCTGAGGGGCCCCAGTGTAATGTCCCTGACCCTGAGGGGCCCTAGTGTAATGTCCCTGACCCTGAGGGGACCCTAGTGTAATGTTCATAACCCTGAGGGGTCGTAGTGTAATGTCCCTGACCCTGAGGGGCCCTAGTGTAATGTCTCTGACCCTGAGGGGCCGTATTGTAATGTCCCTGACCCTGAGGGGCCCTAGTGTAATGTACATGATCCTGAGGGGCCCTAGTGTAATGTTCCTGACCCTGAGGGGCCCTTGTGTAATGTACATGATCCTGAGGGCCCTAGTGTAATGTACATAATTCTGAGGGGCCCTAGTGTAATGTCCCTGACCCTGAGGGGCCCTAGTGTAATGTCCCTGACCCTGAGGGGCCGTATTGTAATGTCCCTGACCCTGAGGGGCCCTAGTGTAATGTACATGATCCTGAGGGGCCCTAGTGTAATGTACACGATCCTGAGGGACCCTAGTGTAATGTACATGATCCTGAGGGCCCTAGTGTAATGTACATAATTCTGAGGGGCCCTAGTGTAATGTCCCTGACCCTGAGGGGCCCTAGTGTAATGTCCCTGACCCTGAGGGGCCGTATTGTAATGTCCCTGACCCTGAGGGGCCCTAGTGTAATGTACATGATCCTGAGGGGCCCTAGTGTAATGTACACGATCCTGAGGGACCCTAGTGTAATGTACATGATCCTGAGGGGCCCTAGTGTAATGTACATGATCCTGAGGGGCCCTAGTGTAATGTCCCTGACCCTGAGGGGCCGTAGTGTAATATCCCTGACCCTGAGGGGCCCTAGTGTAATGTACATGATCCTGAGGGGCCCTAGTGTAATGTACATGATCCTGAGGGGCCCTAGTGTAATGTACACGATCCTGAGGGGCCCTAGTGTAATGTACATGATCCTGAGGGGCCCTAGTGTAATGTATACGATCCTGAGGGGCCCTAGTGTAATGTACATGATCCTGAGGTGCCCTAGTGTAATGTACACGATCCTGAGGGGCCCTAGTGTAATGTACATGATCCTGAGGGGCCCTAGTGTAATGTACACGATCCTGAGGGGCCCTAGTGTAATGTCCCTGACCCTGAGGGGGCCTCGTGTAATGTCCCTGTCCTTGACCCTGAGGGGCCCTAGTGTAATGTCCCTGACCCTGAGGGGCCCTAGTGTAATGTCCCTGACCCTGAGGGGCCCTAGTGTAATGTCCTTGACCCTGAGGGCCCCCTAGTGTAATGTCCCTGACCCTGAGGGGTCCTAGTGTAATGTCCCTGACCCTGAGGGGCCCCAGTGTAATGTCCCTGACCCTGAGGGGCCCTAGTGTAATGTTCATAACCCTGAGGGGTCGTAGTGTAATGTCCCTGACCCTGAGGGGCCCTAGTGTAATGTCCCTGACCCTGAGGGGTCCTAGTGTAATGTCCCTGACCCTGAGGGGCCCTAGTGTAATGTCCCTGACCCTGAGGGGCCCTCATGGTGCTCCAGGGGCCAGTACCTTACAGTAGTAGTACAGAGCAGGGATATAGATGAGCGTCAGCAGGAGAATGAGCAGCGCTCTGATGATCAGCTCAGAGTCCAAGGCTGGAACACATCACATGGAGACAGAGACATGAGGCCTTTTTAAACCATTATTATCACGGCTCTGAAGGAAAAACCAGAAGAACTTACCTCCGAGAGAGAGATAGAGGCTGTGGCTCTGAGAGGAGAAGTTATGGGAGAAAACATGAAGGCGGTAAACGCAGGCGTAGCCTCCTTTGTGGGCGGGGCCGGCGTCAGAGAACAGGAAGTGGGCGGAGTGATTGACGGCCGGCAGGGTGCGGTTCTGAGCCGGGTCCACAGTGGGAGAGATGAGCTGGAAGGAGCCTCCTGGGTACTGTGGTTCAACAGAGCACCTGACACTGAAGTCTGAGCCCGGCAGCACCCGGAGCCCCTGCGGCTGGGCCTCGGAGACCCCGTCAGCAGAGACGGACAGGGAGATGTCGGGGCGGGTCAGTAAATCTGTGGAGAGAGGCCATTGGACGCTCTTCAGTCTCATGTGATTAATACTGACCAATGGGAACAGAGATTTATCTGTGAGTCACAAGTTCACAATAAAAACAGACACAGAGGAACTTCCGGGTGAGCAATCAAGATGGCGCCAGTCTAACCTCGTGGCTCCCCGACAAATGTTCAAAAAATCTCCTTTCTCTATGTACCTTTGTGACATACAACGCACTAAAGAGTAAGAAAAATGCCTAAAGCGAAATCAAAAAATGTTGTGTCATCTCGAGAACTGATATTGCCAACTGAAGAAAAGAATGAGGAATGTGCGACTAGCCTCTCGGACTCAGAGACGTCGGTAGCGGCTAGCGAGACAGCTAATGAGAGAGCTAACCTACATACCATTCTCCAGGAATTGAGAGATTCACGCCGCGAAAACGGGGATGGCTTTCGTGAATTGAAGGACAAAATAAAAAACATAAACGGACGATTGAATGAAGCAGAAACCCGTATTATGGAAGTGGAAGACAGGACCCAGCGGATTGAGGAGGCGGCATTGGAGCTAAGTAAAGCACACGACAAGCTAGAAGCGAAAATGACTGACTCGAGGGCAGATCGAGACGAGACAACACTCGACTTCATGGTATCGCAGAAGGCTCAGAGGACAACTCTACATCGGTCTCGGCTTTCATAGAAAATCTGCTCAGAGACAAATTGGATATTTCGGCTTCATTTGACCTGAATATAGAAAGAGCGCACCGCTCACTGGGATCCAGAGCCCCACCCGATGCGCCGCCACGTTCGATAATAGTCAGGTTCACCACATTCAAGACCAAAGATGAAGTTTTGAGACTAGCCTGGCAAAAGAAAGGATTTCTGCTAGATGGGAAGAGAGTAATAATAGATCACGACTATTCTCCGGACGTGTTGAAGCGGTGACGTGAGTACACTGAAGCAAAGCGGGTTCTAAGAGAAAAGAAAATTAAATTCCAGACGCCATACCCGGCAAAATTGAAGGTATTTTATGAGGACGACACATGCATTTACAACTCTGCAGCAGATGCGGCTAAGGATATGGTGAGTCGAGGCTCAGCAGTCACTGTTATCAAACCTTCAAAAACGTGGGCCGACAAGATCAAAAGTGCTATATGGCTCAAACCGGGAGAGACTGACAAGGGACGTTCAAATGGCAAAACACGGGAGGGATATAAGCGGAAGCTGGACGCTTACAGAAGGGATTGACTCGCAAAATGACAAATGACAAAAAGACAATGACTTTGATAAGCTAAAGGCAGGAGGAAGGAGCAGATGGGACGAAAGTGTCCCATTTTTCCTCAACATGATAACAAGTCGGAGACCATTAAAATCACGGAAATGGACCGCTACAACCAGGTATCGCCACTAGAGGGCCCGCCACAACCACTGAGTTATGGCGGCTTTCCCTCAAAGTCACTCACTAACTATAACATCACTACGGTCGCTGAAAAGACCGCTGATAAGGAAGTCTCTTTTATGTGGACTTGTGTTAATTTGATTTACAAAGTTAAATTGTTCAAATTGTTGAATGCTTTTTCCTGTTCGAGTAGCCAAAGGGGGTCACTTTTTATGCTAGTTTTAGGTGAAATGTAATCTATAACTCATGACTTCTTCAGCACCAATAAGAATCACAACATACAATGTAAAAGGAGTTCTTAACCCAATAAAGAGGGCTAAAATACTAGGAAAAATGAAGAAAGAAAAAGCAGAGGTAGTTTTCCTTCAGGAAACTCATCTCTCAGAGATAGAACATAGTAAACTGAAAAGACAGGGCTTTAATCAGGTATATAGTGCATCACATACATCTGGATGTAAAAGGGGTGTGGCAACATTAATATCTAATAAGGTGGTATTTGAGAAATTTTCAGAATACAAGGATAAAGATGGTAGATACAACATGGTGCCTGGCAGACTTGAGGGACGTGAAGTAACATTTATCAACGTGTATGCACCTCCAGGTTCACAGTGGTATTTCTATAAACATATTTTCGACATGACGATAACTAAAGCGCAAGGTTTAATAATTTGTGGTGGCAATTTTAATGTAAGACTGAATCCATCTGAAGATACTTCCAAACAACTCACATTTAATAATAATATTGGTAAAACGATAAGAAAAATGTTGAGGGAGATGGGAATAAGTGATGTCTGGCGAGAGCTGAACCCCCGACAGAGAGACTACACATTTTACTCTGCAGCTCATCGTTCTTATTCAAGAATTGATTATTTTTTCATGTATAATAAAGATTTAGGCAGAGTAAAAAAATGTCACATAGGAGTGATGGACCTCTCAGAGCATTGTCCACTTTATATAAAACTAGATGTTAATAAAATAAAATCGCCATTCCTATGGAGACTAAACTCAGGGTAAAATCAAAGAAGAACTGAAAGAAGATATTCAAACATACATGCAGGAAAATGACAATGGCGAAGTCTCTCCTATAATATTATGGGATGCCTGTAAAGCCGTCTTGAGAGGCAAAATAATTGCAAAATCATCCTCTTTAAAAAAAATCTAGACAGGAAAAATTGAATAATCTGGAACATAGGCTGGCTGAACTGGAAAAAAAACATAAAAACAATGCAGACTCAGAAACTCTACAGAAAATAAAACAAACTAGAGATGAAATAAATCAGGAATTACAGACTTGTATACAGAAAAAACTATTATTCTTAAAACAGAGTTATTATGAAACTGGACCTAGATCAACAAAACTTTTAGCTTACAGATTGTCAAAACAACAGGCAGAAAGAGTTATATACAAAATTAGAGAACCAATAACTAAAAAAGTTACTTATGAAGATAAAGAAATAATAGAAAGTTTTGAGAAATACTACCAAAAATTATATGCTTTGAAAGAACAAGAAGGAGTTGAACAAGCCAATGTACTATTAAATAAATTGTTGTTACCTGTAGTATCGAATGAACAAAATGAAACCCTGACAAAAAATATATCAGCCCAGGAACTAGAAAAAGCAGTGAAAAGGTTAAAACTTCACAAAGGACCGGGGGCCGATGGATTTAACACTGAATGGTACAAAACCTATTTAAAAGAACTTTCCCCTATTCTTTTAAGAACGTTTAACTGGGTACTGAATGGGGGACAGATCCCGCCCTCCTGGAAGGAGACAATAATTACTGTAATACCAAAAGAGGGGAAAGACAAACTAGATTGTTCAAATTATTGTCCAATTACTTTACTAAATCAGGACTATAAGATTTTTACTTCTATATTAGCCAGAAGATTGGAACATGTTCTCCCAGACATAATAAATTTAGACCAGACAGGATTCATTAAAGAAAGGCAGACTAGGGACAACATTAGTCGAACACTACACGTGATCAATCATATTAAAAGGAATAATAAACAAGCAGTAATATTAGGTTTAGATGCACAAAAGGCATTTGACACTGTAGATTGGTCCTTTTTATATAAAGTCCTATCTCAGTTTAATTTTTCAAATACATTTCTGAAGATAATTCAAGAACTATATAACAAACCCACTGGTAAAATTAGAATTAATGGTGGACTATCAGGAACAATAAAAATAGAACAAGGTTGTAGACAAGGATGTTCTATGTCCCCACTATTATTTGCCATATTCATTGAACCTCTGGCACAATGGATTAGGCAAAATACTGAAATACATGGCATTGAGGTAAACCATAAGGAACAAAAGTTAGCCCTATTTGCAGACTACATTTTAATTTATTTGGCTAAACCCCAGGACTCCTTTCCAGAATTGTATAAAACCTTAATGGAATATGGCAAATTCTCAGGGTATAAATTGAACTCCCATAAATCACAGGTGCTAACATTTAAATATTCACCAAATAAACTTGTCAGAGAAAATTTTAAGATAAATTGGGATGTGGAGTCAATAGTATACTTGGGAGTGGTTATTCCTAAAGACACCAATAAGATAGTCTCTGTTAACTATGACCCTTTATTGTCCAGAATAAAGACTGACTTCGCCAGATGGAGCCTAGTGCCCTACCTGGGACTTATGCAAAGAATAGAAGCTATAAAAATGATAATGTTGCCAAAATTACTATATTTATTTCAGACAATACCAGCAGAACCTGCAAATACTATGTTTCAAGAAATTGACAAACTGATATCTAGATTTATTTGGCAAGGAAAACGGCCAAGGATTAGATTTAAGACTTTACAGTTAAATAAAAATAGAGGGGGCCTTTCACTCCCTAACATGAGGAACTACTACAGGGCAGCACAAATAACCCCACTAGTGGAAATATGCATGTCTTATACAGCAAAATGGAAAGAAATTGAGTATACAATGAACAATATCCCAGTGCAAGCGGCAATTGGGAATATAGACTTAATAAAAAACTGCAGAGAACTTAATCCATTTGCGGAAACGGCATTGAAAACCCGGTCAAAATTAGTTAAAGAAAATAAAGAGTCATGCTTGTTGATCAGATGGATCGCATATGACCAAGATTTTACTCCAAATAGAACTGACAATACCTTTAAAATATGGATAGAAAAGGGCTTGGTAAAATACAATGATCTCTATCATAAAGGCCGTCTGAGGAGTTTTCAAGAAATAAAACGAATTTATGGTCTCGATAACAAAGACTTTTTTCGTTTCTTACAAATCCAACATTATTTACATAAAGCAAATACAGACGACCCGGACAGGCCTTTCTATGGTATCTTAAATATCTTTCTTAAGTCATACCAGTCAAATTCAAATGACAAATTAATATCAAAATTATACTACCAATTACAAGACATAGACGGTGAAGACACATTGTATATCAAGGACAAATGGGAGAAGGGGGGTAACCTTAAGATTCACATAGACGATTGGTCAAATACTCAAAGCAATTGTTGGAAATGTACATCTTCACTGACATGGAGGGAATTTGCATGGAAGAATGTTGTGCGCTTTTTCAAAACGCCAGCTCAGAGGGGTTCAAATGCAGATAAATCGTGCTGGAGGTCATGTGGGTTGAAGCAAGCTCATCACTATCACGTCTTCTGGAGCTGTCCTAAATTGTCTTTCTATTGGGGCCAAATCAAGCAAAGTGTCGATTGTGTCATTGGGGCTAATATTCCTTTGAATTTTGAAACTATTTTCTTGGGTAAGCGGCCAGATTGTGTGAAAGGGTTTTGTAAAATATATATGTTTAATACTATGCTAATTGCAAGCAAAAAAGCAATCACTCGGAAATGGATGACTGACAAGGTACCTATACTAGAAGACTGGATAAATGTGATTGAGGATATTTTTCAGATGGAAAAGCTTACATTTGCATTGAGACTGAAACAGGACAAATTTGAGGAAAGCTGGAAATCGTGGTCGGTTTTTATGGACACTAGATCTAAAGCCCACAATGAAAATGACGTGACACCCACTGTTCTTTAGCGACTCTGTACTGTTGGTACATTCTGCTTTATTGTTTTTCGATTATTCACTTAGATTTCTTTTCTATTTTCCACTAAAAAAGCAAAAAAAGAGAATACAGGGTGACGGATGTTGGATGAGTACATGAAGATGTAATCTCTTTGGATTGATATTGCCAAAATGGAAAACGATTTGTGAGACATTGTTTTATATTTTGTGAACGAAGCATGTATTCTCTTCATGTTGTTCCCTAATAAAAAATTGAATAAAAAAAAAAAAAAACAGACACAGAGCAGAATCTGTGGGACTCAGTATAAAACTCAGTCCTGGGACAATGAGACTCTGTCCACAACAAACATATTCCTCAGGAACATCTGGAATAACACATCTGTAGAGAGGGAGAAGAATAAATCTGAGTAACTCAGGTTTTTGCTGTTACCTGAACACACCACCTCCAGGCCCCAGGTGGAACTGATGTCTGTATCCCAGACACAGCTTCTCAGAGCAGATTTCTTCACACAGTCAGGTCTGACCGCCCACACAGATCTCTCTGGAAAACCATCTCTTTCCTTTCCAGAAACAGCTGAGCCACAGTCCAGGTCTCGACACACAGCAGCTGTAGCCTCCAGGTCCCAGCGTCCATTAACAGCCACAGGTCTCCAGTCTCCTCTGAACCTCACCTCCACCTGCCCAGCACAGCGACTGGCCCCTCCCACCAACCTGACTGAGTCTGGGTCTGGGTCTGAACAGAGAGAAGAAGAAGTGATTAGGTGAGTTATGGTCAGAGATGATTCAGTCAGACACAGATCTGATGGACCCAGTGCATGCTGGGTAGTTTTGTGTTGCTCTGATGTAACTTGTGTAACAGTGATCTCTAAAACTCAGGACACAGTGAGATCTGTGCTTCCAAAGAATCGCTGTGTGACCCAAGGAAGACCACGCTGTTCTGTCTACAATCAGGAGTCTCACTTCATCTGGAACGCACCAATCAGAGGAAGAACACAGAGGACAGAGCCCCGCCCCTTTTGACCTGAGCAGGTGAGAGAGCCCCGCCCCTTTTTACCTGAGCAGGTGAGCTCCACAGCTGTTCCAGATGAGCAGGTGTTCCCTGAGCTGGACCTGGGACAGTCCATCAGAGCAGACTCATGGCCCTGGCACTGGAACTGTCCCAGAGCCCCGCCCTCTCCATAGAGCGCCCCCTGGAGGAGAGAAGGAGCCCCACAGCCCAGCTCCCTGCAGACCACCTCTGCATCCTGCAGGTCAAAGTCCCCTTCACAGACTGGGCTCCAGGACTGGTTCTGGTGGAGCTCCAGTGATCCTGAGCACAGGCTGGGCCCCCGGAGCTTCACAGAGTCTGTGGACACACACACAGCTCTTTACTCTGAGAATACTGCACATGCTCCTCACTGGGCCCCAACACTCAACATTCTCTACACATCACTGTGAGGATGAAGAGCAGAGTTACCTGAACAGGTGAGGGAGGAGAGGTAGGGCCAGGATCCTTCCTCCACCTCCACACAGTCTCTCAGTGGAGAAGTGGAGTGGACACAGGAGGAGCTGAGCCACCAAACAGAACGAGCAGAAACTGATCTCTCTTCAGTAGAAACCACAGAGCCACAGTCCAGACGCTGACAAACTGCAGCTCCTGTCCTCAGGTCCCAGTCAGACATCATCACGTCTCTCCATTGGTCCAAATGTTTAACCTGCACCTCCCCATCACAGCGACTGGCTCCGCCCACCAGCCTGACATCATCAGGGTCTGACAAAGACAGAGAAAGGTGAATAAAAGTCCAGAGAGAGAGGAGCAGAGCAGAGGAGTGTCCTCTGTGTGGGATTTATTTAAACTGAGATAAAGCAGCTCAGACTGGGACCACAGGAACTCACACAGAAGCTCAACATGAGGAGGGCTTCTCAATGTGTGGGCTGTGGCCCCCCGCTGGTCCCTGAGTGAACTACAGCTGCAGTGGATGTGGAGGGACAGAGGAGACAGCACCCCCTGCCCCTGAGCGGATGAATAACAGAGGAGTTATGTCAGAGACAGCCAGGGGCCAAAGTAAGGATGGCCATTTGTTTTGTTTGCAGTATTACACTAAACATTCCCCATGGACGGAAAATGTCTTTGCTCGGGAAAAACGAAAAGTTGGTGACACATTTTTTGAGAAACTGCATCTGTCCCATTAATAACACACACACACACTCACAGACACACACACACACACACACACTCACAGACACACACACACACACACTCACACACACAGACACACACACACACTCACAGACACACACACACACTCACAGACACACACTCACAGACACACACTCACAGACACACACATCCAGAGACACACACAGACACACACACTCACAGACACACACACACAGACACACACACAGACACACACACACACTCACAGACACACACACAGACACACACACACACTCACAGACACACACACTCAGAGACACACACAGACAAACACAGACACACACACACACACTCACAGACACACACACACACAGAGACACACACAGACACACACACACACACTCACAGACACACACACTCACAGACACACACTCACAGACACACACATCCAGAGACACACACAGACACACACACTCACAGACACACACATTCAGAGACACACACAGACAAACACAGACACACACACACACTCACAGACACACACACACACAGAGACACACACAGACACACACACACACACACACTCACAGACACACACACTCACACACACACACACACAGAAGCGTTTGTTCCATTGTCGTTCAGAATCAGTCGTTTGTTTTTAGCAGCGAGCTAAAGGAAAGCTAATTAGCAACAGCACTGTCAGTGGCAGTTTTCCAGGCCCCTCCCTCTGAGCGTCTCCCTCCAGACCAACAGAGTCTTTTCTCATCAATATTACTTTGTTTTATTTAAGGCTGCTTCTCTGAGATGCACTGCTGTTATACTTTATCTGTTTTTTGGAGGATGGTAATAATTGAGTTTTTAATAAAAAATAATCTTTAGTTTAATACAACAAATGTATGCCATCTTCTCAGTTGCTTTTGTAGATTTATACTTCAGTTTAATCAGGATTACTTTAGGAAACATAAAAAGAGCTTTATTGCTTTTTGAATTTTAATCTGAAGTGGCATTTTCTCATCTGTGACTGTGATATCTCAGATTCAGCATCTGTCCCACAGATAAATGTTTATATTGTTCCTACAGAAGTTCAGAAAGGGACCAGTTCAGTTTTACTTTGACTCTGTTGTTAAATATGTTTTATACTGTTGATATTTTGTTTGACAATGACAATGTTTGCATAGAATTTAGTTTTCTACTTAAAAAAGGTTTTTATTGTTTATTTCTGTTTATTGTAATCTAAAGAGAGAATGTCCTAAAGGCTGCTGGGTCCCCATTTTAAAATTTGGAGAGACTGGGTCAGTCAGGTTCACAGTGGAGAAAGAACTGAGCAAAAACTAAGTCAAAAACTAAAATAGTTATTCATATGAATATGTGAATCTATTATTTCACACACAGACAGTTTGAAAGTGTGATCAGCGTAACTACGGCTAAATGTCCTGAAGAAAATTGTATTTAGTATTTACATTGATCTCATTAAGAAATAACAAAAGTTAATTAAATATCCACAAATTAACAGGTTTTTCAATTAATTTTAGGTAGAGCCCTCTATTATATCATCACTTCCTGTTATTGTGATAAATATCAAAATATATTGTGATATAATTTTAAACCCATATCGCCCATCCCTAGTTCAAAGGGGAGTCAAAGATTGTTCAAATGGAAAAGTCCTCTCTAAACAGAGCTAAGGTTTGAGATTGAATCTTCCTCCAGTCACAGCTCAGAGCTCCAACAGAAGCACAAGTCTCACTGTAACAACAGAGCCTCACCATCAGAGAGGGCAGCTCCTGCTAACGGCTCACAGGTGGAACCACTCTCCCTCTGACTCCAGCCCAGACCTTTCAGCTGCTCCTGAGTCTGCTCTGGTTTAACCTCTGAGGGACAGAAGCTCTGCTCACACACCGGGCTCCTCAGGACTGAGACAGGCCTTTGGACCAGGGACCACATCTCAGAGACATAAACCTGAGCTGGTCCTAAACCTGGTCCAGAGCCAGGTCCAGAGCCAGGTCCAGAGCCAGGTCCAGAGCCAGGTCCAGAGCCAGTGGAGTCTGGACTGAGCTGAGACAGCAGTGAGTTTAGGAACTCTGTGTCTGCTGTGAGTATGAGAGAGCACAAAGACAGAGACCACAGCTGACCTGAGCAGGTGAGAGCCCCGCCCCTTTTTACCCTGAGCAGGTGAGAGCCCCACCCCTTTTTAACCTGAGCAGCTGAGAGCCCCGCCCCTTTTTACCTGAGCAGGTGAGCTCCACAGCTGTTCCAGATGAGCAGGTGTTCCCTGAGCTGGACCTGGGACAGTCCATCAGAGCAGACTCATGGCCCTGGCACTGGAACTGTCCCAGAGCCCCGCCCTCTCCATAGAGCGCCCCCTGGAGGAGAGAAGGAGCCCCACAGCCCAGCTCCCTGCAGACCACCTCTGCATCCTGCAGGTCAAAGTCCCCTTCACAGACTGGGCTCCAGGACTGGTTCTGGTGGAGCTCCAGTGATCCTGAGCACAGGCTGGGCCCCCGGAGCCTCACAGAGTCTGTGGACACACACACAGCTCTGAGACGTCACAGCTCTGAGACAACAGGGACAGAGACAGCTGTGGGACATTAGTCCTGGATGATCTGTGGAATACGAGCGTTTGTTGTCTTGTTGCCTGGTTACTAAAGTCCCACAGCTGCCTCTGATTGGCTGCAGAGCTGTGATGTCACAGACTGAAGAGCTTTTTTGTAAATGTAGCATCTATGCTAACGTCTTTAGCTCCATGTTGTTTACATGAATCAGTAAGAGTCAAACCTAAGCCCCGCCCACTCAGAACACTGTGACACCATTGGTCAAACCAGCAGTGGTTCAGACTCAAACAGAGATTGTTATGGAGGACAAGATGGATTTATCTGAGTTTCTGAGCTCACAGATCTCAGAGGATCCAGCTGCTGTGGAAGAAAAGGATTTTAAAGTTCTTACCTGAACATTTCACCTCCACACTGGAGTTTGAGAGAGATGTGTCAGTCCTAAAACAGTCGCTCAGTGAAGTCTCTTCACAGTCAGGTTTGATTTCAGATGTTTCTCTTTCTGAACCACTTTGTTCTCTCACAGAAACAGCAGAGCCACAGCCCAGCTCTGCACACGCTCTGTTTGCAAACTGCAGATTACAGTTCCATGGACGCACAGTTGTCCAGTTCTGCTCCTGTCGTTTCACCTGCAGCTCTCCCTGACAGCGGCTGGCTCCTCCCACCAACCTGAGGCCAAACGGCTCTGGAGAAATGAGACCATCACCAAAACTCTTTATTATTAATCTATATTTAAATCCTGCCTCAGTGTTTATCTCAGAGCTTTAAACTTTACTAAACACAGATCTCTGGCGTTAAATGAAACTGAATCTGGGTAAACAGAAAATAGGTTAATTGGTTTATGATCCTAACGGCTCTTTGTAGGACACACATTTCACTTCTTTATCAGATGGAAAAGCAGAAATACTGTGCTCTGAGAAAAACACTTTGTCAAATACAAACACAAGTTTATACAACAGTTTAACTAAAGTGAAGTGAGAAGAGGCAGTGTGTTGTCACCTGTGGAGCTGGAGTCTGCAGCCAGGATCCCTGCACACAAACACACAAACACACAAACACACAAACACAAACACACAAACACACAAACACACACGATCAGTCCACAAAACTGGGATTTGCTCCAAAAGAGACTCTGTTTTTGGCTCAGTGTCATAAGTTCAGTAAAAGTAGAAACTGTGTATTTTCAAATAAAGGACCAAAGCATTAATATTGTTAGTGAACATTTGTGTCATTGGTATAAAATATAACAGTCATGATGTTTCCTGTTGTCGTCCTAAGATGGCTGCTGTTGGTCACATGATGCTCAGTGCTGTGCCAGAAACCACACAGAAAAAAAAAAAGCCTTGGCTAGGCCTGAGTTAGTGATGTTGTGCTCGTGCACGGCCCTGGTGCACATCTGAGACTTGCTGCTGCTTGATACAGAATGACAGCAGTAAAATCATCATGGAGCCTAGCATTTATGCTACTTTTGAGCTACATCAAAAAGGATAAATATAGAGTTTATTTGCAAAACGCGTAAAGGTTCAGGTTAGGGGTAGAGTTAGTTTTTTGTTACAGAGATAATTAGCCGTTATGGCAGGAAAATCTAGGGCTGCCTGTGACGTGTTCTTTTTCTTGTTATTAAAGACTCCAATCAGCTTTTTTGTCTTTTTGTCTTTTTATTGGCATAAGCCAAATTACAGAGCTCTGGGTTGGATCTGTCCCTACCGCCTACGTCTTACTCAGGGCTTACGCTGGGCCTCCAACAACGACCGTCCCTATCACACTGAATATATCCCAGGCTCAACTTCATACCACCCACTCCAGATATGGGCATAGTCCAGGATCTGAACCAGTTCTCAGGCAGAGCAGTGCGAGTTGTAAGGGAGAGGCTGTTATCACTTCTGCTCCCATGAAGGCCACATTTCAGACTCTCACATTGTTCCCTTGCACTTCATGCGGCGTCTTGAGTCTGGGTCAGGTCCTGTTTACACAATTTGTCCAGATACATTTCTTCACATTGAAACCCCATTTCATTATATACTTGATCATGTTCAAAACACATACAACACCTGATACGAGAAACACATGTGACATGCCATAACCATGTTTTATATTACAATAACAATATGATGGAGATATTTACAGACACTTTTCTGGAAGAGTAAGTTCAGTCAAACTAAGGCAGAAATATAGGTCTCTGGACTAAACCAGGACTAAATCTGGACTTTAAATATTTGTATTTGGTCACATATTCTTTGCGGCTCTGGTGGAAAATGACTCTTCAGTGTAAACCTCTGTCAGATGGAGGACCACAACATTAATGCCATACATTTAGTTTGTAGCCAGATGGATATTGCTGAAGTTGCAGTAACAATAAACTTGTGATAAATTGTGCAGCCTCAGTAAAATCAGATCTGTCACCTTTTTCCTCTTAAACTTCAACCTTTAATCCCTTACTAAATAAACTCTATCATCTTTTATGTGTGTAACCTATAAGTTAACAGTTACGTTCACAGTCAAACAGAGATTGCTTTTGTGATAACGCGGCCATGCAGCAGGCACTCGCTCTGAGTGACGCAGTTAAAGCTCCGCCCCCAGACCAAATGCCTGTCCCACTCTGTAGCTCTCTGCAAAATGTCTGCTATTGAAGAAGACATCACAAAATGGCTGCCATTAAAAACAGCACAGCTGATTTTATCAGTTCCAGAGAAACAAGAAACTCACAATCGCCCACTCTGATCTCTTTTTGTGGTTAGAACTTTAGAAACACTCTATTTCTGAATAAAATGTACATTTATACCATTTATTTGACTGCACCGTTCTATCTGAATTTAGTCTTTTTCACAATAAAAGCCCTGAATGCACCAAAAAGTTCAAAGTTTGTATTTTAAAAGAGACACAGGAAGTTTCCAGCAGCAGCTTTACCAAAGTGAACAAACTCAGAGCAGAGACGCTTCATTTGAGCTGGTAACAGAGTGAAGAGTACTGTTGTTGTTTAGAGCTGAGAGTAAAACAGAAGAGAGCTGAGTTCAGTATAAAACTCTTTTAAAGAGCTGCTCTGAGGCTGATTCTGTGTAAATTTTGTAAAACATACTTTTAGTTTTACTTCAAAAAAAAGAATGATTTATTTTTTACTCTTAAGGTAAATGTTAAATTATCTGAGAAGTTAAAATAGTGTTGTCCTTTGTGGTGCAGTGGGCAGCACATCTGACTGTGATCAGAAGGTTCTGGTTCTAAAGCTGGGGAACAATTTGCAAAAACATTCAAATGTATTTTCTAAGTTACTTTTATACTCAGTACTTTTTTACTTTTACTGGAGTAAAAGTACTGTTGGGTATTTGAATTTCTACTTGAAATATTATCTTTGAAGTAACAGTTCTTTTACTTTAGTAAAGCTTTTGACTACTTCATCCACCAATAACACTAACCCAGGTCTAAACCAGGTCTAAACCAGGTCTAAACCAGGTCTAAACCAGGACTAAACCAGGACTAAACCAGGTCTAAACCAGGACTAACCCAGGTCTAAACCAGGTCTAACCCAGGTCTAAACCAGGTCTAAACCAGGTCTAACCCAGGTCTAAACCAGGTCTAAACCAGGTCTAAACCAGGTCTAAACAAGGTCTAAACCAGGACTAAACCAGGACTAAACCAGGTCTAAACCAGGACTAAACCAGGACTAAACCAGGTCTAAACCAGGACTAATCCAGGTCTAAACCAGGTCTAAACCAGGTCTAAACCAGGACTAAACCAGGACTAAACCAGGTCTAAACCAGGACTAATCCAGGTCTAAACCAGGTCTAAACCAGGTCTAAACCAGGTCTAAACCAGGACTAAACCAGGTCTAAACCAGGTCTAAAACAGGACTAATCCAGGTCTAAACCAGGTCTAAACCAGGTCTAAACCAGGTCTAAACTAGGACTAAACCAGGTCTAAACCAGGTCTAAACAAGGTCTAAACCAGGGCTAAACCAGGACTAAATCAGGTCTAAACCAGGTCTAAACCAGGTCTAAACAAGGTCTAAACCAGGACTAAACCAGGTCTAAACTAGGACTAAACCAGGTCTAAACCAGGACTGAACCAGGTCTAAACCAGGACTAAATCAGGTCTAAACCAGGTCTAAACCAGGTCTAAACCAGGTCTAAACCAGGACGAAACCAGGACTAAACCAGGTCTAAACCAAGACTAAACCAGGTCTAAACTAGGACTAAACCAGGTCTAAACCAGGTCTAAACCAGGTCTAAACCAAGACTAAACCAGGTCTAAACTAGGACTAAACCAGGACTAAACCAGGTCTAAACCAGGACTAAACCAGGTCTAAACTAGGACTAAACCAGGTCTAAACCAGGTCTAAACCAGGTCTAAACCAGGTCTAAACCAGGACTAAATCAGGTCTAAACCAGGTCTAAACCAGGTCTAAACCAGGACTAAACCAGGACTAAACCGGGTCTAAACCAAGACTAAACCAGGTCTAAACCAGGTCTAAACCAGGACTAAACCAGGTCTAAACTAGGACTAAACCAGGTCTAAACCAGGTCTAAACCAGGTCTAAACCAGGTGTAAACCAGGTCTAAACCAAGTCTAAACCAGGACTAAACCAGGTCTAAACCAGGACTAAACCAGGACTAAACCAGGTCTAAACCAGGTCTAAACTAGGACTAAACCAGGTCTAAACCAGGTCTAAACCAGGTCTAAACCAGGTCTAACCCAGGTCTAAACCAGGTCTAAACCAGGTCTAAACCAGGACTAAACCAGGACTAAACCAGGTCTAAACCAAGACTAAACCAGGTCTAAACCAGGTCTAAACCAGGTCTAAACCAGGACTAAACCAGGTCTAAACTAGGACTAAACCAGGTCTAAACCAGGTCTAAACCAGGTCTAAACCAGGTCTAAACCAGGACTAAATCAGGTCTAAACTAGGTCTAAACCAGGTCTAAACCAGGACTAAACCAGGACTAAACCAAGACTAAACCAGGTCTAAACTAGGACTAAACCAGGACTAAACCAGGTCTAAACCAGGACTAATCCAGGTCTAAACTAGGACTAAACCAGGTCTAAACTAGGACTAAACCAGGTCTAAACTAGGACTAAACCAGGACTAAACCAGGTCTAAACCAGGACTAAACCAGGTCTAAACTAGGACTAAACCAGGTCTAAACCAGGTCTAAACCAGGACTAAACCAGGTCTAAACTAGGACTAAACCAGGTCTAAACCAGGTCTAAACCAGGTCCCTATCACACTGAATATATGCCCAGGCTCAACTTCATACCACCCACTCCAGATATGGGCATAGTCCAGGATCTGAACCAGTTCTCAGGCAGAGCAGTGCGAGTTGTAAGGGAGGGGCTGTTATCACTTCTGCTCCCATGAAGGCCACATTTCAGACTCTCACATTGTTCCCTTGCACTTCATGCGGCGTCTTGAGTCTGGGTCAGGTCCTGTTTACACAATTTGTCCAGATACATTTCTTCACATTGAAACCCCATTTCATTCTATACTTGATCATGTTCAAAACACATACAACACCTGATACGAGAAACACATGTGACATGCCATAACCATGTTTTATATTACAATAACAATATGATGGAGATATTTACAGACACTTTACTGGGAGAGTAAGTTCAGTCAAACTAAGGCAGAAATATAGGTCTCTGGACTAAACCAGGACTAAATCTGGACTTTAAATATTTGTATTTGGTCACATATTCTTTGCGGCTCTGGTGGAAAATGACTCTTCAGTGTAAACCTCTGTCAGATGGAGGACCACAACATTAATGCCATACATTTAGTTTGTAGCCAGATGGATATTGCTGAAGTTGCAGTAACAATAAACTTGTGATAAATTGTGCAGCCTCAGTAAAATCATATGTGTCACCTTTTTCCTCTTAAACTTCAACCTTTAATCCCTTACTAAATAAACTCTATCATCTTTTATCTGTGTAACCTATAAGTTAACAGTTACGTTCACAGTCAAACAGAGATTGCTTTTGTGATAACACGGCCATGCAGCAGGCACTCGCTCTGAGTGACGCAGTTAAAGCTCCGCCCCCAGACCAAATGCCTGTCCCACTCTGTAGCTCTCTGCAAAATGTCTGCTATTGAAGAAGACATCACAAAATGGCTGCCAAGTGCAACCATTAAAAACAGCACAGGCTGATTTTATCAGTTCCAGAGAAACGGGAAACTCACAATCGCCCACTCTGATCTCTTTTTGTGGTTAGAACTTTAAAAACACTCTATTTCTGAATAAAATGTACATTTATACCATTTATTTGACTGCACCGTTCTATCTGAATTTAGTCTTTTTCACAATAAAAGCCCTGAATGCACCAAAAAGTTCAAAGTTTGTATTTTAAAAGAGACACAGGAAGTTTCCAGCAGCAGCTTTACCAAAGTGAACAAACTCAGAGCAGAGACGCTTCATTTGAGCTGGTAACAGAGTGAAGAGTACTGTTGTTGTTTAGAGCTGAGAGTAAAACAGAAGAGAGCTGAGTTCAGTATAAAACTCTTTTAAAGAGCCGCTCTGAGGCTGAGGCAGATCTGTGTCTTCCTGGTTTATAACAAACAAACTCTCTCAGTATGAATGAATAAGTCAAAGGCAGCGGCCTGTTCTCAAATATATATAACAATAATAATAACAACATAAACACAGTTCTCATGTAGAGAGCAGTTTAATCCAGATTTCCCAGACTTTTCCTCTGCTCTCCTCAGTCTCTCAGTATCAGCTCACAAACAGCACAAAGAGAAGAGAGTTAGTCCTTACCGAAGCTGCAGAGGGACAAAAACACCACCAGCGCTGTGTGGGCCATGTCCAGGTCTGGGTCAGGACCAGGTCTCAGTCAGGACCAGGTCTCAGTCAGGACCAGGTCTCAGTCAGGACCAGGTCTCAGTCAGGACCAGGTCTCAGTCAGGACCAGGTCTAAGTCTGGTCTAAAGATGGTTTCCTGTTCTTAGCTCAGTCTTATCGGTTCATCTTTGTGACGTCTCTCCTTCTCTCTCTTTAAAGCTGAAGTCTTTGCTGTTGAACATTTGAAACCACAGAGATATTGAGTTCAGTTTAGTTTTATCTGCTGTTTGTAGAATTGCTCCTTTATTTTGTTTTGTATATATACAGTTTATGGTAAAATAAGGAAATGTAAAAGCAATTTAGGGCTAACCCAGGACATAACCAGGTCTAAACTTGAGCTTAACTACGACTAAAACCAGGTCTAAACCAGGTCTAAACCAGGACTAAACCAGGTCTAAACCAGGACTAAACCAGGTCTAAACCAGGACTAAAACACACACACACAGAAGAGTATTCTCAGGTTCACTGAGTCCATTGTTTATAAACAGAGCTCATTTGGCTTTGAATACTTGAGTTTCACAGACTCCCTCATGACCTCATGAACAAATATATTCTCAGCCACACTCCCACCGCTCTGTTACATCGATCCTAACTCACCAACACCAATTTATTGCTGTTCAGTGTTTTTATTCCCATGCATTTTGCAAGGTAGGACAACAGAATTCCATTGAAAATGTATAAAATAAAGCTCTGCTGCCCCTGGTGGTTTAGAGGTCAATCTGACCAAAAAACTAATTTCCCTTTATTTTGAAGGTAAAGGCTTAGATTTATTAGGTTTTCATGAAAAAAGTATTATAATATGTCAGGATTACAGTATGTCAAAAATCGGTCTTTATAATGGAAGTCAATGGGCCCGTACTTAAGGTAACGAGTGTAAGTTTTTACAAAAACCTGTCTTTGCTCCAAAAATAAAAATGCATCAAAACCAATGTTGTTATTAATTATTGATTTAGTCAAGGCTCTAATAACTTCACCCCAAGTGATCCACTCTGCAACTCATTTTTGGATAATATGGCATATTTTGTGTTTTTGCTATCTAAAATAACAGGACTTTTGATGACAAAATGGTCATAAAAACATATAAATTATTAATAAATGAAAATAAACTTTATATCTATGGTTAGGGCTGAAGTAGTAGAAAGGATTTCATGTGAAAAAAGTAAAAAAAAATTTTTATATTTGACATTTTTATGGCTATTTTATGAGAGGTCCCAAACGGGTCCCTAAGGTAACGAGTGTATGTACATTTTTAAGGTGCCCAGAGGGTTAACTGAACATCTAAACAGTGGACATACCCCTCTCCATCCAATGCAATTCGGTTTCTGCAAAAATCACTCCACAGAAACAGCCACCTGTTACTTTCTGGAGAATTTAAAAAGCCTTTTAGATCAGGGTGGATTTGTAGCTGCTGTTTTTTTTTTTTAGATTTAAAACGTGCTTTTGATACCATTAATCATGATTTGCTCTTGGCAAAACTAACTTATTATAATTTTTCTGAAAGTGCCCACTCCTGGATGGAATCATATTTGTCAGAAAGAAAGCAAGCAGCACAAATTGGTAATTCACAGTCATCTTATCTTGCTCTGCTGGAGTTCCACAAGGCTCAACACTAGGCCCAATCTTATTCAGTCTTTATGTCAGTAACTTACCAAATATCTGTCCAAACATAAAAACGCAATTATATGCCAATGATACGGTATTGTACGCTCATGCAAAAACTGAACAAGAAGCTGCTGCCATCCTTTCTGGAGTAATGGTACCAATCTCCACCTGGCTTCAAAACTCCTGCTTACATCTTAATACTAAAAAAACTGTTAGTATGTTTTTCTCACGGCAGCCGACAGAAGACCAACAAGCGTCTGTTTTAGTCAGTGGTGAATGTCTAGATGTGGTGGACCAATTCAAGAATCTGGGTGTGGTCTTTGATTCAAATTTAACTTTCAAGCAGCATGTAAAGAAAGTCTCAGATATTATCAAATTCAACTTGTCAAATTTTTATCATATAAGACCTTTTCTGACTCTTCAATCGGCAAAAGCTTATATGCATGCAATGATTTTTACTCTCATTAACTACTGTTACACAACCTGGTCTCACACAACAGAGGGCGCTCTAAAACCTGTGAAGTCTCATTTTAAAAAACACTGAACATTTTAGACAGGAAGCCTTTCCATTTTCATTATTGTAACATCTTAAGGAAGCATAACATCTTAGACTTGGATAATTATCAGATATTTTTGGATGTCTGTCTTGTTTTTAAGGTTTTGAACGGCCTTGCACCTCCACCATTGCAGGTTTTTATACACAAGAAAACTAACAACAGAGTCAATACCAGAGCATTAAACCCGGGGTGATTGCAATATACAACGCCGTAGGACTAAATTCAGCCAAATGGTGGCGTCTATTAAGAGGAACAAAGTCATGGAATGCACTGCCAGCTAATGTTAGAAACTGTAATAACCATCTAACATTCAAGAAAACCCTAAAACATTGGTTAAAAACAAGCCAGTCATGTACTGATGTATAATCTACACTGTTTTCTGATCACAAGTTGATTTTAATGTGTTTATTGTAACTGGTCTTTGTGCTTCATTGTATGTCTACACTTGATATTATGTTTGTATCTGTATACTGTGTACTGTTTTATGGAGCCTGCCTTAGGACAGCGGATGAAATTTAGCTTTTGTGCTAATTCTGGCGTATTTACATTGATGCTTACCTGCTGATATGTTGATTAATATGCATTGTCCTAATTCTATAAATAAATAAAATGATAAATCCAGTGCAGTGTTAGTTTCAGAGGAGGACATGGAGTCAGTTTTCAGAAGGATTTTATTATTTTTTTGGTCTAAATAAGAAACATCACAACAGAAAACAAAAGAACATTCAGGAAGTGGCTGCAGGAACAGGCCAATAAACTGGAATATTGTGGAGAGTCTGTTTATTTTAAATATGAAGATTATGGCTCACAGTTAATGAAAACCAAACTCAGTCTCTCATTTAGTCAGGACCTAATATTACACAAACATTACTACTAGAGATAAATACTTTTTAAAATATATTTTTAGATTTTATTTGCTCTGTGTTCCCATTTTTTTTTACTTTTACAATTTAAATAAAAATTATTAACTAATGAAATAATTTTATTTTTGTAGATATTCTAATTTATTGCCTGCACAGAAAACACATTTGATTTTATTTACATTTTACAAACTCTTTGTACCAAACTGTGATGAAACCTTTGAAACATAAACATATTTTAGATATTATTTACAGATGTTAAATTCAACACGTGCTATCACATTACTACATTCAAATACAAAAACATTTCTTTAAAGGGACAACTGTATATTCTGCTGTTACTTTAGGTATTTTTAGATCATGAATATTTGTTGAATCAAAGTTAAACAGAACCATTACTGAATAAAAGCCTGGGATCCTCAGAACAAGTTTACTGTGAATTAAAATCTAAAAACAAATAGAGCCAAACAAATCCACAAATATCCAGGACCTGGACTAGACCTGGACTAGACCTGGACTACACCTGGACTACACCTGGACTAGACCTGGACTAGACCTGGACTAGACCTGGACTAGACCTGGACTAGACCTGGACTACACCTGGACTAGACCTGGACTACACCTGGACTAGACCTGGACTAGACCTGGACTACACCTGGACTAGACCTGGACTAGACCTGGACTACACCTGGACTAGACCTGGACTAGACCTGGACTACACCTGGACTACACCTGGACTACACCTGGACTACACCTGGACTACACCTGGACTAGACCAGGACTACACCTGGACTACACCTGGACTAGACCTGGACTACACCTGGACTAGACCTGGACTACACCTGGACTAGACCTGGACTAGACCTGGACTACACCTGGACTAGACCTGGACTACACCTGGACTACACCTGGACTAGACCTGGACTACACCTGGACTAGACCTGGACTACAGCTGGACAACACCTGGACTAGACCTGGACTACACCTGGACTAGACCTGGACTACACCTGGACTAGACCTGGACTACACCTGGACTACACCTGGACTAGACCTGGACTAGACCTGGACTACACCTGGACAACACCTGGACTAGACCTGGACTACACCTGGACTAGACCTGGACTAGACCTGGACTACACCTGGACTACACCTGGACTAGACCTTGACTACACCTGGACTACACCTGGACTAGACCTGGACTAGACCTGGACTACACCTGGACTACACCTGGACTACACCTGGACTACACCTGGACTAGACCTGGACTACACCTGGACTACACCTGGACTACACCTGGACTAGACCAGGACTACACCTGGACTACACCTGGACTAGACCTGGACTAGACCTGGACTACACCTGGACTAGACCTGGACTACACCTGGACTACACCTGGACTAGACCTGGACTACACCTGGACTAGACCTGGACTACAGCTGGACAACACCTGGACTAGACCTGGACTACACCTGGACTAGACCTGGACTACACCTGGACTAAACCTGGACTAGACCTGGACTAGACCTGGACTACAGCTGGACAACACCTGGACTAGACCTGGACTACACCTGGACTACACCTGGACTAGACCAGGACTACACCTGGACTACACCTGGACTAGACCTGGACTACACCTGGACTAGACCTGGACTACACCTGGACTACACCTGGACTAGACCTGGACTACAGCTGGACAACACCTGGACTAGACCTGGACTACACCTGGACTAGACCTGGACTACACCTGGACTAGACCTGGACTACACCTGGACTACACCTGGACTAGACCTGGACTAGACCTGGACTACAGCTGGACAACACCTGGACTAGACCTGGACTACACCTGGACTAGACCTGGACTAGACCTGGACTACACCTGGACTACACCTGGACTAGACCTGGACTACACCTGGACTACACCTGGACTAGACCTGGACTAGACCTGGACTACACCTGGACTACACCTGGACTACACCTGGACTACACCTGGACTAGACCTGGACTACACCTGGACTACACCTGGACTACACCTGGACTAGACCAGGACTACACCTGGACTACACCTGGACTACACCTGGACTAGACCTGGACTAGACCTGGACTAGACCTGGACTACACCTGGACTAGACCTGGACTAGACCTGGACTACACCTGGACTACACCTGGACTAGACCTGGACTAGACCTGGACTAGACCTGGACTACACCTGGACTAGACCTGGACTAGACCTGGACTACACCTGGACTAGACCTGGACTACACCTGGACTACACCTGGACTAGACCTGGACTAGACCTGGACTAGACCTGGACTAGACCTGGACTACACCTGGACTACACCTGGACTAGACCTGGACTACACCTGGACTACACCTGGACTAGACCTGGACTACACCTGGACTAGACCTGGACTACACCTGGACTAGACCTGGACTACACCTGGACTAGACCTGGACCAGACCTGGACTACACCTGGACTACACCTGGACTACACCTGGACTAGACCAGGACTACACCTGGACTAGACCTGGACTACACCTGGACTAGACCTGGACTACACCTGGACTAGACCTGGACTAGACCTGGACAAGACCTGGACTAGACCTGGACTAGACCTGGACTAGACCTGGACTACACCTGGACTACACCTGGACTAGACCAGGACTAGACCTGGACTACACCTGGACTAGACCTGAGTTTCTTCTTCTCTCACAGTGAGGTCTTCAGGAGCAGCTCTCTGTCGTCTCCTCTGGCGACCCCTGGTGGCTCGAAACTACAGGACACAAAGAAAAATCTGTTAATACATCAGGACTGAGGGCCCCTAGTGTAATGTCCCTGACCCTGAGGGGCCCTAGTGTAATGTCCCTGACCCTGAGGGCCCTAGTGTAATGTCCCTGACCCTGAGGGGCCCTAGTGTAATGTCCCTGACCCTGAGGGGCCCTAGTGTAATGTCCCTGACCCTGAGGGGCCCTAGTGTAATGTCCCTGACCCTGAGGGGCCCTAGTGTAATGTCCCTGACCCTGAGGGGCCCTAGTGTAATGTTCCTGACCCCGAGGGGCCCTAGTGTAATGTACATGATCCTGAGGGGCCCTAGTGTAATGTACATGACCCTGAGGGGCCCTAGTGTAATGTCCCTGACCCTGAGGGGCCCTAGTGTAATGTCCCTGACCCTGAGGGGCCCTAGTGTAATGTCCCTGACCCTGAGGGGCCCTAGTGTAATGTACATGACCCTGAGGGGCCCTAGTGTAATGTACATGATTCTGAGGGGCCCTAGTGTAATATCCCTGACACTGAGGGGCCCTAGTGTAATGTACATGACCCTGAGGGGCCCTAGTGTAATGTACATGATTCTGAGGGGCCCTAGTGTAATGTCCCTGACCCTGAGGGGCCCTAGTGTAATGTCCCTGACCCTGAGGGACCCTAGTGTAATGTCCCTGACCCTGAGGGGCCCTAGTGTAATGTACATGATTCTGAGGGGCCCTCGTGTAATGTTCCTCACCCCGAGGGGCCCTAGTGTAATGTACATGATCCTGAGGGGCCCTAGTGTAATGTACATGACCCTGAGGGGCCCTACTGTAATGTCCCTGACCCTGAGGGGCCCTAGTGTAATGTACATGACCCTGAGGGGCCCTACTGTAATGTCCCTGACCCTGAGGGGCCCTAGTGTAATGTACATGACCCTGAGGGGCCCTAGTGTAATGTACATGATTCTGAGGGCCCTAGTGTAATGTACATGACCCTGAGGGGCCCTACTGTAATGTCCCTGACCCTGAGGGGCCCTAGTGTAATGTACATGACCCTGAGGGGCCCTAGTGTAATGTACATGACCCTGAGGGGCCCTACTGTAATGTCCCTGACCCTGAGGGGCCCTACTGTAATGTCCCTGACCCTGAGGGGCCCTAGTGTAATGTCTCTGACCCTGAGGGGCCCTAGTGTAATGTACATGATCCTGAGGGGCCCTAGTGTAATGTTCCTGACCCTGAGGGGCCCTAGTGTAATGTACATGATCCTGAGGGGCCCTAGTGTAATGCACATGACCCTGAGGGGCC
The DNA here is from genome assembly GCA_020698575.1 of Bostrychus sinensis. Lineage (NCBI taxonomy): Eukaryota > Metazoa > Chordata > Actinopteri > Gobiiformes > Eleotridae > Bostrychus > Bostrychus sinensis. Next base: position 34,868,713 of record CM036255.1, on the reverse strand, counting down.
CTAGTGTAATGTACATAATTCTGAGGGGCCCTAGTGTAATGTCCCTGACCCTGAGGGGCCCTAGTGTAATGTCCCTGACCCTGAGGGGCCGTATTGTAATGTCCCTGACCCTGAGGGGCCCTAGTGTAATGTACATGATCCTGAGGGGCCCTAGTGTAATGTACACAATCCTGAGGGACCCTAGTGTAATGTACATGATCCTGAGGGGCCCTAGTGTAATGTACATGATCCTGAGGGACCCTAGTGTAATGTCCCTGACCCTGAGGGGCCGTAGTGTAATGTCCCTGACCCTGAGGGGCCCTAGTGTAATGTACATGATCCTGAGGGGCCCTAGTGTAATGTACATGATCCTGAGGGGCCCTAGTGTAATGTACACGATCCTGAGGGGCCCTAGTGTAATGTACATGATCCTGAGGGGCCCTAGTGTAATGTATACGATCCTGAGGGGCCCTAGTGTAATGTACATGATCCTGAGGGGCCCTAGTGTAATGTCCCTGACCCTGAGGGGCCCTAGTGTAATGTCCCTGTCCTTGACCCTGAGGGGCCCTAGTGTAATGTCCCTTACCCTGAGGGGCCCTAGTGTAATGTCCCTGACCCTGAGGGGCCCTAGTGTAATGTCCTTGACCCTGAGGGCCCCCTAGTGTAATGTCCCTGACCCTGAGGGGTCCTAGTGTAATGTCCCTGACCCTGAGGGGCCCCAGTGTAATGTCCCTGACCCTGAGGGGCCCTAGTGTAATGTTCATAACCCTGAGGGGTCGTAGTGTAATGTCCCTGACCCTGAGGGGCCCTAGTGTAATGTCTCTGACCCTGAGGGGCCCTAGTGTAATGTCCCTGACCCTGAGGGCCCCCTAGTGTAATGTCCCTGACCCTGAGTGGCCCTAGTGTAATGTCCCTGACCCTGAGGGGCCCTAGTGTAATGTCTCTGACCCTGAGGGGTCCTAGTGTAATGTCCCTGACCCTGAGGGGCCCTCATGGTGCTCCAGGGGCCAGTACCTTACAGTAGTAGTACAGAGCAGGGATATAGATGAGCGTCAGCAGGAGAATGAGCAGCGCTCTGATGATCAGCTCAGAGTCCAAGGCTGGAACACATCACATGGAGACAGAGACATGAGGCCTTTTTAAACCATTATTATCACGGCTCTGAAGGAAAAACCAGAAGAACTTACCTCCGAGAGAGAGATAGAGGCTGTGGCTCTGAGAGGAGAAGTTATGGGAGAAAACATGAAGGCGGTAAACGCAGGCGTAGCCTCCTTTGTGGGCGGGGCCGGCGTCAGAGAACAGGAAGTGGGCGGAGTGATTGACGGCCGGCAGGGTGCGGTTCTGAGCCGGGTCCACAGTGGGAGAGATGAGCTGGAAGGAGCCTCCTGGGTACTGTGGTTCAACAGAGCACCTGACACTGAAGTCTGAGCCCGGCAGCACCCGGAGCCCCTGCGGCTGGGCCTCGGAGACCCCGTCAGCAGAGACGGACAGGGAGATGTCGGGGCGGGTCAGTAAATCTGTGGAGAGAGGCCATTGGACGCTCTTCAGTCTCATGTGATTAATACTGACCAATGGGAACAGAGATTTATCTGTGAGTCACAAGTTCACAATAAAAACAGACACAGAGGAACTTCCGGGTGAGCAATCAAGATGGCGCCAGTCTAACCTCGTGGCTCCCCGACAAATGTTCAAAAAATCTCCTTTCTCTATGTACCTTTGTGACATACAACGCACTAAAGAGTAAGAAAAATGCCTAAAGCGAAATCAAAAAATGTTGTGTCATCTCGAGAACTGATATTGCCAACTGAAGAAAAGAATGAGGAATGTGCGACTAGCCTCTCGGACTCAGAGACGTCGGTAGCGGCTAGCGAGACAGCTAATGAGAGAGCTAACCTACATACCATTCTCCAGGAATTGAGAGATTCACGCCGCGAAAACGGGGATGGCTTTCGTGAATTGAAGGACAAAATAAAAAACATAAACGGACGATTGAATGAAGCAGAAACCCGTATTATGGAAGTGGAAGACAGGACCCAGCGGATTGAGGAGGCGGCATTGGAGCTAAGTAAAGCACACGACAAGCTAGAAGCGAAAATGACTGACTCGAGGGCAGATCGAGACGAGACAACACTCGACTTCATGGTATCGCAGAAGGCTCAGAGGACAACTCTACATCGGTCTCGGCTTTCATAGAAAATCTGCTCAGAGACAAATTGGATATTTCGGCTTCATTTGACCTGAATATAGAAAGAGCGCACCGCTCACTGGGATCCAGAGCCCCACCCGATGCGCCGCCACGTTCGATAATAGTCAAGGTTCACCACATTCAAGACCAAAGATGAAGTTTTGAGACTAGCCTGGCAAAAGAAAGGATTTCTGCTAGATGGGAAGAGAGTAATAATAGATCACGACTATTCTCCGGACGTGTTGAAGCGGTGACGTGAGTACACTGAAGCAAAGCGGGTTCTAAGAGAAAAGAAAATTAAATTCCAGACGCCATACCCGGCGAAATTGAAGGTATTTTATGAGGACGACACATGCATTTACAACTCTGCAGCAGATGCGGCTAAGGATATGGTGAGTCGAGGCTCAGCAGTCACTGTTATCAAACCTTCAAAAACGTGGGCCGACAAGATCAAAAGTGCTATATGGCTCAAACCGGGAGAGACTGACAAGGGACGTTCAAATGGCAAAACACGGGAGGGATATAAGCGGAAGCTGGACGCTTACAGAAGGGATTGACTCGCAAAATGACAAATGACAAAAGGACAATGACTTTGATAAGCTAAAGGCAGCTGTCCCGTTTTTCCTCAACATGATAACAAGTCGGAGACCATTAAAATCACGGAAATGGACCGCTACAACCAGGTATCGCCACTAGAGGGCCCGCCACAACCACTGAGTTATGGCGGCTTTCCCTCAAAGTCACTCACTAACTATAACATCACTACGGTCGCTGAAAAGACCGCTGATAAGGAAGTCTCTTTTATGTGGACTTGTGTTAATTTGATTTACAAAGTTAAATTGTTCAAATTGTTGAATGCTTTTTCCTGTTCGAGTAGCCAAAGGGGGTCACTTTTTATGCTAGTTTTAGGTGAAATGTAATCTATAACTCATGACTTCTTCAGCACCAATAAGAATCACAACATACAATGTAAAAGGAGTTCTTAACCCAATAAAGAGGGCTAAAATACTAGGAAAAATGAAGAAAGAAAAAGCAGAGGTAGTTTTCCTTCAGGAAACTCATCTCTCAGAGATAGAACATAGTAAACTGAAAAGACAGGGCTTTAATCAGGTATATAGTGCATCACATACATCTGGATGTAAAAGGGGTGTGGCAACATTAATATCTAATAAGGTGGTATTTGAGAAATTTTCAGAATACAAGGATAAAGATGGTAGATACAACATGGTGCCTGGCAGACTTGAGGGACGTGAAGTAACATTTATCAACGTGTATGCACCTCCAGGTTCACAGTGGTATTTCTATAAACATATTTTCGACATGACGATAACTAAAGCGCAAGGTTTAATAATTTGTGGTGGCAATTTTAATGTAAGACTGAATCCATCTGAAGATACTTCCAAACAACTCACATTTAATAATAATATTGGTAAAAAGATAAGAAAAATGTTGAGGGAGATGGGAATAAGTGATGTCTGGCGAGAGCTGAACCCCCGACAGAGAGACTACACATTTTACTCTGCAGCTCATCGTTCTTATTCAAGAATTGATTATTTTTTCATGTATAATAAAGATTTAGGCAGAGTAAAAAAATGTCACATAGGAGTGATGGACCTCTCAGAGCATTGTCCACTTTATATAAAACTAGATGTTAATAAAATAAAATCGCCATTCCTATGGAGACTAAACTCAGCATACTTAAGGGTAAAATCAAAGAAGAACTGAAAGAAGATATTCAAACATACATGCAGGAAAATGACAATGGCGAAGTCTCTCCTATAATATTATGGGATACCTGTAAAGCCGTCTTGAGAGGCAAAATAATTGCAAAATCATCCTCTTTAAAAAAATCTAGACAGGAAAAATTGAATAATCTGGAACATAGGCTGGCTGAACTGGAAAAAAAACATAAAAACAATGCAGACTCAGAAACTCTACAGAAAATAAAACAAACTAGAGATGAAATAAATCAGGAATTACAGACTTGTATACAGAAAAAACTATTATTCTTAAAACAGAGTTATTATAAAACTGGACCTAGATCAACAAAACTTTTAGCTTACAGATTGTCAAAACAACAGGCAGAAAGAGTTATATACAAAATTAGAGAACCAATAACTAAAAAAGTTACTTATGAAGATAAAGAAATAATAGAAAGTTTTGAGAAATACTACCAAAAATTATATGCTTTGAAAGAACAAGAAGGAGTTGAACAAGCCAATGTACTATTAAATAAATTGTTGTTACCTGTAGTATCGAATGAACAAAATGAAACCCTGACAAAAAATATATCAGCCCAGGAACTAGAAAAAGCAGTGAAAAGGTTAAAACTTCACAAAGCACCGGGGGCCGATGGATTTAACACTGAATGGTACAAAACCTATTTAAAAGAACTTTCCCCTATTCTTTTAAGAACGTTTAACTGGGTACTGAATGGGGGACAGATCCCGCCCTCCTGGAAGGAGACAATAATTACTGTAATACCAAAAGAGGGGAAAGACAAACTAGATTGTTCAAATTATTGTCCAATTAGTTTACTAAATCAGGACTATAAGATTTTTACTTCTATATTAGCCAGAAGATTGGAACATGTTCTCCCAGACATAATAAATTTAGACCAGACAGGATTCATTAAAGAAAGGCGGACTAGGGACAACATTAGTCGAACACTACACGTGATCAATCATATTAAAAGGAATAATAAACAAGCAGTAATATTAGGTTTAGATGCACAAAAGGCATTTGACACTGTAGATTGGTCCTTTTTATATAAAGTCCTATCTCAGTTTAATTTTTCAAATACATTTCTGAAGATAATTCAAGAACTATATAACAAACCCACTGGTAAAATTAGAATTAATGGTGGACTATCAGGAACAATAAAAATAGAACAAGGTTGTAGACAAGGATGTTCTATGTCCCCACTATTATTTGCCATATTCATTAAACCTCTGGCACAATGGATTAGGCAAAATACTGAAATACATGGCATTGAGGTAAACCATAAGGAACAAAAGTTAGCCCTATTTGCAGGACGACATTTTAATTTATTTGGCTAAACCCCAGGACTCCTTTCCATAATTGTATAAAACCTTAATGGAATATGGCAAATTCTCAGGGTATAAATTGAACTCCCATAAATCACAGGTGCTAACATTTAAATATTCACCAAATAAACTTGTCAGAGAAAATTTTAAGATAAATTGGGATGTGGAGTCAATAGTATACTTGGGAGTGGTTATTCCTAAAGACACCAATAAGATAGTCTCTGTTAACTATGACCCTTTATTGTCCAGAATAAAGACTGACTTCGCCAGATGGAGCCTAGTGCCCTACCTGGGACTTATGCAAAGAATAGAAGCTATAAAAATGATAATGTTGCCAAAATTACTATATTTATTTCAGACAATACCAGCAGAACCTGCAAATACTATGTTTCAAGAAATTGACAAACTGATATCTAGATTTATTTGGCAAGGAAAACGGCCAAGGATTAGATTTAAGACTTTACAGTTAAATAAAAATAGAGGGGGCCTTTCACTCCCTAACATGAGGAACTACTACAGGGCAGCACAAATAACCCCACTAGTGGAAATATGCAATCCGTCTTATACAGCAAAATGGAAAGAAATTGAGTATACAATGAACAATATCCCAGTGCAAGCGGCAATTGGGAATATAGACTTAATAAAAAACTGCAGAGAACTTAATCCATTTGCGGAAACGGCATTGAAAACCCGGTCAAAATTAGTTAAAGAAAATAAAGAGTCCTGCTTGTTGATCAGATGGATCGCATATGACCAAGATTTTACTCCAAATAGAACTGACAATACCTTTAAAATATGGATAGAAAAGGGCTTGGTAAAATACAATGATCTCTATCATAAAGGCCGTCTGAGGAGTTTTCAAGAAATAAAACGAATTTATGGTCTCGATAACAAAGACTTTTTTCGTTTCTTACAAATCCGACATTATTTACATAAAGCAAATACAGACGACCCGGACAGGCCTTTCTATGGTATCTTAAATATCTTTCTTAAGTCATACCAGTCAAATTCAAATGACAAATTAATATCAAAATTATACTACCAATTACAAGACATAGACGGTGAAGACACATTGTATATCAAGGACAAATGGGAGAAGGGGGGTAACCTTAAGATTCACATTGACGATTGGTCAATAACTCAAAGCAATTGTTGGAAATGTACATCTTCACTGACATGGAGGGAATTTGCATGGAAGAATGTTGTGCGCTTTTTCAAAACGCCAGCTCAGAGGGGTTCAAATGCAGATAAATCGTGCTGGAGGTCATGTGGGTTGAAGCAAGCTCATCACTATCACGTCTTCTGGAGCTGTCCTAAATTGTCTTTCTATTGGGGCCAAATCAAGCAAAGTGTCGATTGTGTCATTGGGGCTAATATTCCTTTGAATTTTGAAACTATTTTCTTGGGTAAGCGGCCAGATTGTGTGAAAGGGTTTTGTAAAATATATATGTTTAATACTATGCTAATTGCAAGCAAAAAAGCAATCACTCGGAAATGGATGACTGACAAGGTACCTATACTAGAAGACTGGATAAATGTGATTGAGGATATTTTTCAGATGGAAAAGCTTACATTTGCATTGAGACTGAAACAGGACAAATTTGAGGAAAGCTGGAAATCGTGGTCGGTTTTTATGGACACTAGATCTAAAGCCCACAATGAAAATGACGTGACACCCACTGTTCTTTAGCGACTCTGTACTGTTGGTACATTCTGCTTTATTGTTTTTCGATTATTCACTTAGATTTCTTTTCTATTTTCCACTAAAAAAGCAAAAAAAGAGAATACAGGGTGACGGATGTTGGATGAGTACATGAAGATGTAATCTCTTTGGATTGATATTGCCAAAATGGAAAACGATTTGTGAGACATTGTTTTATATTTTGTGAACGAAGCATGTATTCTCTTCATGTTGTTCCCTAATAAAAAATTGAATAAAAAAAAAAAAAAACAGACACAGAGCAGAATCTGTGGGACTCAGTATAAAACTCAGTCCTGGGACAATGAGACTCTGTCCACAACAAACATATTCCTCAGGAACATCTGGAATAACACATCTGTAGAGAGGGAGAAGAATAAATCTGAGTAACTCAGGTTTTTGCTGTTACCTGAACACACCACCTCCAGGCCCCAGGTGGAACTGATGTCTGTATCCCAGACACAGCTTCTCAGAGCAGATTTCTTCACACAGTCAGGTCTGACCGCCCACACAGATCTCTCTGGAAAACCATCTCTTTCCTTTCCAGAAACAGCTGAGCCACAGTCCAGGTCTCGACACACAGCAGCTGTAGCCTCCAGGTCCCAGGCTCCATTAACAGCCACAGGTCTCCAGTCTCCTCTGAACCTCACCTCCACCTGCCCAGCACAGCGACTGGCCCCTCCCACCAACCTGACTGAGTCTGGGTCTGGGTCTGAACAGAGAGAAGAAGAAGTGATTAGGTGAGTTATGGTCAGAGATGATTCAGTCAGACACAGATCTGATGGACCCAGTGCATGCTGGGTAGTTTTGTGTTGCTCTGATGTAACTTGTGTAACAGTGATCTCTAAAACTCAGGACACAGTGAGATCTGTGCTTCCAAAGAATCGCTGTGTGACCCAAGGAAGACCACGCTGTTCTGTCTACAATCAGGAGTCTCACTTCATCTGGAACGCACCAATCAGAGGAAGAACACAGAGGACAGAGCCCCGCCCCTTTTGACCTGAGCAGGTGAGAGAGCCCCGCCCCTTTTTACCTGAGCAGGTGAGCTCCACAGCTGTTCCAGATGAGCAGGTGTTCCCTGAGCTGGACCTGGGACAGTCCATCAGAGCAGACTCATGGCCCTGGCACTGGAACTGTCCCAGAGCCCCGCCCTCTCCATAGAGCGCCCCCTGGAGGAGAGAAGGAGCCCCACAGCCCAGCTCCCTGCAGACCACCTCTGCATCCTGCAGGTCAAAGTCCCCTTCACAGACTGGGCTCCAGGACTGGTTCTGGTGGAGCTCCAGTGATCCTGAGCACAGGCTGGGCCCCCGGAGCTTCACAGAGTCTGTGGACACACACACAGCTCTTTACTCTGAGAATACTGCACATGCTCCTCACTGGGCCCCAACACTCAACATTCTCTACACATCACTGTGAGGATGAAGAGCAGAGTTACCTGAACAGGTGAGGGAGGAGAGGTAGGGCCAGGATCCTTCCTCCACCTCCACACAGTCTCTCAGTGGAGAAGTGGAGTGGACACAGGAGGAGCTGAGCCACCAAACAGAACGAGCAGAAACTGATCTCTCTTCAGTAGAAACCACAGAGCCACAGTCCAGACGCTGACAAACTGCAGCTCCTGTCCTCAGGTCCCAGTCAGACATCATCACGTCTCTCCATTGGTCCAAATGTTTAACCTGCACCTCCCCATCACAGCGACTGGCTCCGCCCACCAGCCTGACATCATCAGGGTCTGACAAAGACAGAGAAAGGTGAATAAAAGTCCAGAGAGAGAGGAGCAGAGCAGAGGAGTGTCCTCTGTGTGGGATTTATTTAAACTGAGATAAAGCAGCTCAGACTGGGACCACAGGAACTCACACAGAAGCTCAACATGAGGAGGGCTTCTCAATGTGTGGGCTGTGGCCCCCCGCTGGTCCCTGAGTGAACTACAGCTGCAGTGGATGTGGAGGGACAGAGGAGACAGCACCCCCTGCCCCTGAGCGGATGAATAACAGAGGAGTTATGTCAGAGACAGCCAGGGGCCAAAGTAAGGATGGCCATTTGTTTTGTTTGCAGTATTACACTAAACATTCCCCATGGACGGAAAATGTCTTTGCTCGGGAAAAACGAAAAGTTGGTGACACATTTTTTGAGAAACTGCATCTGTCCCATTAATAACACACACACACACTCACAGACACACACACACACACTCACACTCACAGACACACACACACACTCACAGACACACACAGACACACACACTCACAGACACACACACACACAGACACACACACTCACAGACACACACACACAGACACACACACTCACAGACACACACACACACTCACAGACACACACACAGACACACACACACACTCACAGACACACACACTCAGAGACACACACAGACAAACACAGACACACACACACACACTCACAGACACACACACACACAGAGACACACACAGACACACACACACACACTCACAGACACACACACTCACAGACACACACTCACAGACACACACATCCAGAGACACACACAGACACACACACTCACAGACACACACATTCAGAGACACACACAGACAAACACAGACACACACACACACTCACAGACACACACACACACAGAGACACACACAGACACACACACACACACACACACACTCACAGACACACACACTCACACACACACACACACAGAAGCGTTTGTTCCATTGTCGTTCAGAATCAGTTGTTTGTTTTTAGCAGCGAGCTAAAGGAAAGCTAATTAGCAACAGCACTGTCAGTGGCAGTTTTCCAGGCCCCTCCCTCTGAGCGTCTCCCTCCAGACCAACAGAGTCTTTTCTCATCAATATTACTTTGTTTTATTTAAGGCTGCTTCTCTGAGATGCACTGCTGTTATACTTTATCTGTTTTTTGGAGGATGGTAATAATTGAGTTTTTAAGAAAAAATAATCTTTAGTTTAATACAACAAATGTATGCCATCTTCTCAGTTGCTTTTGTAGATTTATACTTCAGTTTAATCAGGATTACTTTAGGAAACATAAAAAGAGCTTTATTGCTTTTTGAATTTTAATCTGAAGTGGCATTTTCTCATCTGTGACTGTGATATCTCAGATTCAGCATCTGTCCCACAGATAAATGTTTATATTGTTCCTACAGAAGTTCAGAAAGGGACCAGTTCAGTTTTACTTTGACTCTGTTGTTAAATATGTTTTATACTGTTGATATTTTGTTTGACAATGACAATGTTTGCATAGAATTTAGTTTTCTACTTAAAAAAGGTTTTTATTGTTTATTTCTGTTTATTGTAATCTAAAGAGAGAATGTCCTAAAGGCTGCTGGGTCCCCATTTTAAAATTTGGAGAGACTGGGTCAGTCAGGTTCACAGTGGAGAAAGAACTGAGCAAAAACTAAGTCAAAAACTAAAATAGTTATTCATATGAATATGTGAATCTATTATTTCACACACAGACAGTTTGAAAGTGTGATCAGCGTAACTACGGCTAAATGTCCTGAAGAAAATTGTATTTAGTATTTACATTGATCTCATTAAGAAATAACAAAAGTTAATTAAATATCCACAAATTAACAGGTTTTTCAATTAATTTTAGGTAGAGCCCTCTATTATATCATCACTTCCTGTTATTGTGATAAATATCAAAATATATTGTGATATAATTTTAAACCCATATCGCCCATCCCTAGTTCAAAGGGGAGTCAAAGATTGTTCAAATGGAAAAGTCCTCTCTAAACAGAGCTAAGGTTTGAGATTGAATCTTCCTCCAGTCACAGCTCAGAGCTCCAACAGAAGCACAAGTCTCACTGTAACAACAGAGCCTCACCATCAGAGAGGGCAGCTCCTGCTAACGGCTCACAGGTGGAACCACTCTCCCTCTGACTCCAGCCCAGACCTTTCAGCTGCCCCTGAGTCTGCTCTGGCTTAACCTCTGAGGGACAGAAGCTCTGCTCACACACCGGGCTCCTCAGGACTGAGACAGGCCTTTGGACCAGGGACCACATCTCAGAGACACAAACCTGAGCTGGTCCTAAACCTGGTCCAGAGCCAGGTCCAGAGCCAGGTCCAGAGCCAGGTCGAGAGCCAGGTCCAGAGCCAGGTCCAGAGCCAGGTCCAGAGCCAGGTCCAGAGCCAGTGGAGTCTGGACTGAGCTGAGACAGCAGTGAGTTTAGGAACTCTGTGTCTGCTGTGAGTATGAGAGAGCACAAAGACAGAGACCACAGCTGACCTGAGCAGGTGAGAGCCCCGCCCCTTTTTACCCTGAGCAGGTGAGAGCCCCACCCCTTTTTACCCTGAGCAGGTGAGAGCCCCACCCCTTTTTAACCTGAACAGGTGATAGCCCCGCCCCTTTTTACCTGAGCAGGTGAGCTCCACAGCTGTTCCAGATGAGCAGGTGTTCCCTGAGCTGGACCTGGGACAGTCCATCAGAGCAGACTCATGGCCCTGGCACTGGAACTGTCCCAGAGCCCCGCCCTCTCCATAGAGCGCCCCCTGGAGGAGAGAAGGAGCCCCACAGCCCAGCTCCCTGCAGACCACCTCTGCATCCTGCAGGTCAAAGTCCCCTTCACAGACTGGGCTCCAGGACTGGTTCTGGTGGAGCTCCAGTGATCCTGAGCACAGGCTGGGCCCCCGGAGCCTCACAGAGTCTGTGGACACACACACAGCTCTGAGACGTCACAGCTCTGAGACAACAGGGACAGAGACAGCTGTGGGACATTAGTCCTGGATGATCTGTGGAATACGAGCGTTTGTTGTCTTGTTGCCTGGTTACTAAAGTCCCACAGCTGCCTCTGATTGGCTGCAGAGCTGTGATGTCACAGACTGAAGAGCTTTTTGTAAATGTAGCATCTATGCTAACGTCTTTAGCTCCATGTTGTTTACATGAATCAGTAAGAGTCAAACCTAAGCCCCGCCCACTCAGAACACTGTGACACCATTGGTCAAACCAGCAGTGGTTCAGACTCAAACAGAGATTGTTATGGAGGACAAGATGGATTTATCTGAGTTTCTGAGCTCACAGATCTCAGAGGATCCAGCTGCTGTGGAAGAAAAGGATTTTAAAGTTCTTACCTGAACATTTCACCTCCACACTGGAGTTTGAGAGAGATGTGTCAGTCCTAAAACAGTCGCTCAGTGAAGTCTCTTCACAGTCAGGTTTGATTTCAGATGTTTCTCTTTCTGAACCACTTTGTTCTCTCACAGAAACAGCAGAGCCACAGCCCAGCTCTGCACACGCTCTGTTTGCAAACTGCAGATTACAGTTCCATGGACGCACAGTTGTCCAGTTCTGCTCCTGTCGTTTCACCTGCAGCTCTCCCTGACAGCGGCTGGCTCCTCCCACCAACCTGAGGCCAAACGGCTCTGGAGAAATGAGACCATCACCAAAACTCTTTATTATTAATCTATATTTAAATCCTGCCTCAGTGTTTATCTCAGAGCTTTAAACTTTACTAAACACAGATCTCTGGCGTTAAATGAAACTGAATCTGGGTAAACAGAAAATAGGTTAATTGGTTTATGATCCTAACGGCTCTTTGTAGGACACACATTTCACTTCTTTATCAGATGGAAAAGCAGAAATACTGTGCTCTGAGAAAAACACTTTGTCAAATACAAACACAAGTTTATACAACAGTTTAACTAAAGTGAAGTGAGAAGAGGCAGTGTGTTGTCACCTGTGGAGCTGGAGTCTGCAGCCAGGATCCCTGCACACAAACACACAAACACACAAACACACAAACACACAAACACACAAACACACAAACACACAAACACACACGATCAGTCCACAAAACTGGGATTTGCTCCAAAAGAGACTCTGTTTTTGGCTCAGTGTCATAAGTTCAGTAAAAGTAGAAACTGTGTATTTTCAAATAAAGGACCAAAGCATTAATATTGTTAGTGAACATTTGTGTCATTGGTATAAAATATAACAGTCATGATGTTTCCTGTTGTCGTCCTAAGATGGCTGCTGTTGGTCACATGATGCTCAGTGCTGTGCCAGAAACCACACAGAAAAAAAAAAAAGCCTTGGCTAGGCCTGAGTTAGTGATGTTGTGCTCGTGCACGGCCCTGGTGCACATCTGAGACTTGCTGCTGCTTGATACAGAATGACAGCAGTAAAATCATCATGGAGCCTAGCATTTATGCTACTTTTGAGCTACATCAAAAAGGATAAATATAGAGTTTATTTGCAAAACGCGTAAAGGTTCAGGTTAGGGGTAGAGTTAGTTTTTTGTTACAGAGATAATTAGCCGTTATGGCAGGAAAATCTAGGGCTGCCTGTGACGTGTTCTTTTTCTTGTTATTAAAGACTCCAATCAGCTTTTTTGTCTTTTTGTCTTTTTATTGGCATAAGCCAAATTACAGAGCTCTGGGTTGGATCTGTCCCTACCGCCTACGTCTTACTCAGGGCTTACGCTGGGCCTCCAACAACGACCGTCCCTATCACACTGAATATATCCCAGGCTCAACTTCATACCACCCACTCCAGATATGGGCATAGTCCAGGATCTGAACCAGTTCTCAGGCAGAGCAGTGCGAGTTGTAAGGGAGGGGCTGTTATCACTTCTGCTCCCATGAAGGCCACATTTCAGACTCTCACATTGTTCCCTTGCACTTCATGCGGCGTCTTGAGTCTGGGTCAGGTCCTGTTTACACAATTTGTCCAGATACATTTCTTCACATTGAAACCCCATTTCATTATATACTTGATCATGTTCAAAACACATACAACACCTGATACGAGAAACACATGTGACATGCCATAACCATGTTTTATATTACAATAACAATATGATGGAGATATTTACAGACACTTTTCTGGAAGAGTAAGTTCAGTCAAACTAAGGCAGAAATATAGGTCTCTGGACTAAACCAGGACTAAACCAGGACTAAATCTGGACTTTAAATATTTGTATTTGGTCACATATTCTTTGCGGCTCTGGTGGAAAATGACTCTTCAGTGTAAACCTCTGTCAGATGGAGGACCACAACATTAATGCCATACATTTAGTTTGTAGCCAGATGGATATTGCTGAAGTTGCAGTAACAATAAACTTGTGATAAATTGTGCAGCCTCAGTAAAATCAGATCTGTCACCTTTTTCCTCTTAAACTTCAACCTTTAATCCCTTACTAAATAAACTCTATCATCTTTTATGTGTGTAACCTATAAGTTAACAGTTACGTTCACAGTCAAACAGAGATTGCTTTTGTGATAACGCGGCCATGCAGCAGGCACTCGCTCTGAGTGACGCAGTTAAAGCTCCGCCCCCAGACCAAATGCCTGTCCCACTCTGTAGCTCTCTGCAAAATGTCCGCTATTGAAGAAGACATCACAAAATGGCTGCCATTAAAAACAGCACAGGCTGATTTTATCAGTTCCAGAGAAACGGGAAACTCACAATCGCCCACTCTGATCTCTTTTTGTGGTTAGAACTTTAGAAACACTCTATTTCTGAATAAAATGTACATTTATACCATTTATTTGACTGCACCGTTCTATCTGAATTTAGTCTTTTTCACAATAAAAGCCCTGAATGCACCAAAAAGTTCAAAGTTTGTATTTTAAAAGAGACACAGGAAGTTTCCAGCAGCAGCTTTACCAAAGTGAACAAACTCAGAGCAGAGACGCTTCATTTGAGCTGGTAACAGAGTGAAGAGTACTGTTGTTGTTTAGAGCTGAGAGTAAAACAGAAGAGAGCTGAGTTCAGTATAAAACTCTTTTAAAGAGCTGCTCTGAGGCTGAGGCAGATCTGTGTCTTCCTGGTTTATAACAAACTCTCTCAGTATGAATGAATACGTCAAAGGCAGCGGCCTGTTCTCAAATATATATAACAATAATAATAACAACATAAACACAGTTCTCATGTAGAGAGCAGTTTAATCCAGATTTGCCAGACTTTTCCTCTGCTCTCCTCAGTCTCTCAGTATCAGCTCACAAACAGCACAAAGAGAAGAGAGTTAGTCCTTACCGAAGCTGCAGAAGGACAAAAACACCACCAGCGCTGTGTGGGCCATGTCCAGGTCTGGGTCAAGACCAGGTCTGGGTCAGGACCAGGTCTCAGTCAGGACCAGGTCTCAGTCAGGACCAGGTCTAAGTCTGGTCTAAAGATGGTTTCCTGTTCTTAGCTCAGTCTTATCGGTTCATCTTTGTGACGTCTCTCCTTCTCTCTCTTTAAAGCTGAAGTCTTGCTGTTGAACATTTGAAACCACCGAGATATTGAGTTCAGTTTAGTTTTATCTGCTGTTTGTAGAATCGCTCCTTTATTTTGTTTTGTATATATACAGTTTATGGTAAAATAAGGAAATGTAAAAGCAATTTAAGGCTAACCCAGGACATAACCAGGTTTAAACCAGGACTAAACCAGGTCTAAACCAGGTCTAAACCAGGTCTAAACCAGGTCCCTATCACACTGAATATATGCCCAGGCTCAACTTCATACCACCCACTCCAGATATGGGCATAGTCCAGGATCTGAACCAGTTCTCAGGCAGAGCAGTGCGAGTTGTAAAGGAGGGGCTGTTATCACTTCTGCTCCCATGAAGGCCACATTTCAGACTCTCACATTGTTCCCTTGCACTTCATGCGGCGTCTTGAGTCTGGGTCAGGTCCTGTTTACACAATTGTCCAGATACATTTCTTCACATTGAAACCCCATTTCATTCTATACTTGATCATGTTCAAAACACATACAACACCTGATACGAGAAACACATGTGACATGCCATAACCATGTTTTATATTACAATAACAATATGATGGAGATATTTACAGACACTTTACTGGGAGAGTACGTTCAGTCAAACTAAGGCAGAAATATAGGTCTCTGGACTAAAGCAGGACTAAATCTGGACTTTAAATATTTGTATTTGGTCACATATTCTTTGCGGCTCTGGTGGAAAATGACTCTTCAGTGTAAACCTCTGTCAGATGGAGGACCACAACATTAATGCCATACATTTAGTTTGTAGCCAGATGGATATTGCTGAAGTTGCAGTAACAATAAACTTGTGATAAATTGTGCAGCCTCAGTAAAATCAGATCTGTCACCTTTTTCCTCTTAAACTTCAACCTTTAATCCCTTACTAAATAAACTCTATCATCTTTTATGTGTGTAACCTATAAGTTAACAGTTACGTTCAGAGTCAAACAGAGATTGCTTTTGTGATAACGCGGCCATGCAGCAGGCACTCGCTCTGAGTGACGCAGTTAAAGCTCCGCCCCCAGACCAAATGCCTGTCCCACTCTGTAGCTCTCTGCAAAATGTCTGCTATTGAAGAAGACATCACAAAATGGCTGCCATTAAAAACAGCACAGCTGATTTTATCAGTTCCAGAGAAACAAGAAACTCACAATCGCCCACTCTGATCTCTTTTGTGGTTAGAACTTTAGAAACACTCTATTTCTGAATAAAATGTACATTTATACCATTTATTTGACTGCACCGTTCTATCTGAATTTAGTCTTTTTCACAATAAAAGCCCTGAATGCACCAAAAAGTTCAAAGTTTGTATTTTAAAAGAGACACAGGAAGTTTCCAGCAGCAGCTTTACCAAAGTGAACAAACTCAGAGCAGAGACGCTTCATTTGAGCTGGTAACAGAGTGAAGAGTACTGTTGTTGTTTAGAGCTGAGAGTAAAACAGAAGAGAGCTGAGTTCAGTATAAAACTCTTTTAAAGAGCTGCTCTGAGGCTGATTCTGTGTAAATTTTGTAAAACATACTTTTAGTTTTACTTCAAAAAAAGGATGATTTATTTTTTACTCTTAAGGTAAATGTTAAATTATCTGAGAAGTTAAAATAGTGTTGTCCTTTGTGGTGCAGTGGGCAGCACATCTGACTGTGATCAGAAGGTTCTGGTTCTAAAGCTGGGGAACAATTTGCAAAAACATTCAAATGTATTTTCTAAGTTACTTTTATACTCAGTACTTTTTTACTTTTACTGGAGTAAAAGTACTGTTGGGTATTTGAATTTCTACTTGAAATATTATCTTTGAAGTAACAGTTCTTTTACTTTAGTAAAGCTTTTGACTACTTCATCCACCAATAACACTAACCCAGGTCTAAACCAGGTCTAAACCAGGTCTAAACCAGGTCTAAACCAGGACTAAACCAGGACTAAACCAGGTCTAAACCAGGACTAACCCAGGTCTAAACCAGGTCTAACCCAGGTCTAAACCAGGTCTAAACCAGGTCTAACCCAGGTCTAAACCAGGTCTAAACCAGGTCTAAACCAGGTCTAAACAAGGTCTAAACCAGGACTAAACCAGGACTAAACCAGGACTAAACCAGGTCTAAACCAGGACTAATCCAGGTCTAAACCAGGTCTAAACCAGGTCTAAACCAGGACTAAACCAGGACTAAACCAGGTCTAAACCAGGACTAATCCAGGTCTAAACAGGTCTAAACCAGGTCTAAACCAGGTCTAAACCAGGACTAAACCAGGTCTAAACCAGGTCTAAAACAGGACTAATCCAGGTCTAAACCAGGTCTAAACCAGGTCTAAACCAGGTCTAAACTAGGACTAAACCAGGTCTAAACCAGGTCTAAACAAGGTCTAAACCAGGGCTAAACCAGGACTAAATCAGGTCTAAACCAGGTCTAAACCAGGTCTAAACAAGGTCTAAACCAGGACTAAACCAGGTCTAAACTAGGACTAAACCAGGTCTAAACCAGGACTGAACCAGGTCTAAACCAGACTAAATCAGGTCTAAACCAGGTCTAAACCAGGTCTAAACCAGGTCTAAACCAGGACGAAACCAGGACTAAACCAGGTCTAAACCAAGACTAAACCAGGGTCTAAACTAGGACTAAACCAGGTCTAAACCAGGTCTAAACCAGGTCTAAACCAAGACTAAACCAGGTCTAAACTAGGACTAAACCAGGACTAAACCAGGTCTAAACCAGGACTAAACCAGGTCTAAACTAGGACTAAACCAGGTCTAAACCAGGTCTAAACCAGGTCTAAACCAGGTCTAAACCAGGACTAAATCAGGTCTAAACCAGGTCTAAACCAGGTCTAAACCAGGACTAAACCAGGACTAAACCGGGTCTAAACCAAGACTAAACCAGGTCTAAACCAGGTCTAAACCATGACTAAACCAGGTCTAAACTAGGACTAAACCAGGTCTAAACCAGGTCTAAACCAGGTCTAAACCAGGTGTAAACCAGGTCTAAACCAAGTCTAAACCAGGACTAAACCAGGTCTAAACCAGGACTAAACCAGGACTAAACCAGGTCTAAACCAAGGACTAAACCAGGTCTAAACTAGGACTAAACCAGTCTAAACCAGGTCTAAACCAGGTCTAAACCAGGTCTAACCCAGGTCTAAACCAGGTCTAAACCAGGTCTAAACCAGGACTAACCAGGACTAAACCAGGCTCTAAACCACGACCTAAACCAGGTCTAAACCAGGTCTAAACCAGGTCTTAAACCAGGACTAAACCAGGTCTAAAACTAGGACTAAACCAGGTCTAAACCAGGTCTAAACCAGGTCTAAACCAGGTCTAAACCAGGACTAAATCAGGTCTAAACTAGTCTAAACCAGGTCTAAACAGGACCTAACCAGACTAAACCAAGACTAAACCAGGTCTAAACTAGGACTAAACCAGGACTAAACCAGGTCTAAACCAGGACTAATCAGGTCTAAACTAGGACTAAACCAGGTCTAAACTAGGACTAAACCAGGTCTAACTAGGACTAAACCAGGACTAAACCAGGTCTAAACCAGGACTAAACCAGGTCTAAACTAGGACTAAACCAGGTCTAAACCAGGTCTAAACCAGGACTAAACCAGGTCTAAACTAGGACTAAACCAGGTCTAAACCAGGTCTAAACCAGGTCCCTATCACACTGAATATATGCCCAGGCTCAACTTCATACCACCCACTCCAGATATGGGCATAGTCCAGGATCTGAACCAGTTCTCAGGCAGAGCAGTGCGAGTTGTAAGGGAGGGGCTGTTATCACTTCTGCTCCCATGAAGGCCACATTTCAGACTCTCACATTGTTCCCTTGCACTTCATGCGGCGTCTTGAGTCTGGGTCAGGTCCTGTTTACACAATTTGTCCAGATACATTTCTTCACATTGAAAACCCCATTTCATTCTATACTTGATCATGTTCAAAACACATACAACACCTGATACGAGAAACACATGTGACATGCCATAACCATGTTTTATATTACAATAACAATATGATGGAGATATTTACAGACACTTTACTGGGAGAGTAAGTTCAGTCAACTAAGGCAGAAATATAGGTCTCTGGACTAAACCAGGACTAAATCTGGACTTTAAATATTTGTATTTGGTCACATATTCTTTGCGGCTCTGGTGGAAAATGACTCTTCAGTGTAAACCTCTGTCAGATGGAGGACCACAACATTAATGCCATACATTTAGTTTGTAGCCAGATGGATATTGCTGAAGTTGCAGTAACAATAAACTTGTGATAAATTGTGCAGCCTCAGTAAAATCATATGTGTCACCTTTTCCTCTTAAACTTCAACCTTTAATCCCTTACTAAATAAACTCTATCATCTTTTATCTGTTAACTATAA